>JAJONR010006237.1:0-34058 GCA_029582245.1 Solanum etuberosum | reverse complement strand
CATCTTCAAGGAAGAACACTGCTCATATCAACAAGGGACCTGATGGAGTGCTGAAGTGTCTTGTTGTATTTGAAGCTTTGTATCTTATGTGCTTAAATTGTAAATCTACTCCTAAGTTATAAATGATAGTAGATCAGTTGTTTGTCTAAGTCCTTAGGTTGAGTCGTATTAACAAGAGTTAGTTAGTCGAATCATCTTTGTCTTAGTCAAGCTTCTTACATCATTGTTTTGATGTTCTCTTGGGTAGAGTTGCCTAGGAGTGTCAACTAGAGTTAGTTGATGTGTGGTGCAGCAGAGTTGCTGCTCGTTTAAGCTCTTATCTTGGAGATCGGAGTTGGTGGCTAGAGTTAGCCTTGGGGGTTCTTAAAGTCTAGATCAACTAGAGTTAGTTAGTTTAGTGGGCAATAGGATTATTGCTTTGACTCGTTTAAGTAATATGAGTATTACTTAGTGTGGGATTAGGGTGTTAATCTCACTGTTGTGGTTGTAATCTATGTTTCGCTTTTGCTTGAGAAGATTAGTGAAAACAGTTGAAAATAATGTGTGACAGGTCGTGGTTTTACTCCCATGAGCAAGGAGGTTTCCACGTAAAACTCTTGTGTCTGATTTACATTGTGCTATTTATTTTCTGCACTTTATTCTATCGGGGACCTATTCCTGTGATCACTGGTGGACACGTACATTCTAATAATTGGTATCAGAGCTTGGGCTCTCTATCTGGTTAATACCAAGAGAGAGGTTCCTGCAAGGATTGGCGACACCACTGAACCTGCAAAGAAGTCAGTCATCTACAAGGTCACCTCTTTTTTATGGTCAGTTCTATAGATGGTGGAAGATTCAAATGAGTGACTATCTCATGGCAGAGGACTTTGAGGTATGGAGTGTCATATGTGAAGGTCCTTATGTGCCAACTATGGAGGTTAAATATGGAGAGGTCACAAGAGTCATTCCTAAAACTCGACAACAATTTAATGACTCTGACAGAAGATTAGTCCAGAAAAATCACAAAGCCAAGAAGCTATTGATGTGTGGCATTGGAGTAAATGAATACGATCTGATCTCATCTTATGAATCAGCCAAAGAAATATGGGATCTGTTGAGAACAATGTATGAGGGTACTGAGGAAACAAGGAAATTTAAGCTAGATCTCTTTACTACTCAGTTTGAAAGTTTCACCATAAAAGAAGGTGAATCCATTCATGAAATGCGTACCAGATTCTCCACTATTACAGATGAGCTTATGTTCCTTGAAGAACCAGTCCCTGTGTGTAAACAAGTCTCTAAGATACTGGAAATTCTTCCCAGATCTTGGACAAATGATTTTGTGACTGGCGATGAGACAAGGGAACCTGAAGTAGTGACGTTGTACGCACTATTTGAGCATCTTCAAGTTCATGAGATGCACAGAAAAAGGGAGGGTCTCATTCTCAAGGGCGAAGACAAGAGGACATATCTGATTGTTGATGCTGATCAGAAGAGAGATGCAAAAAGGGACGAATCACTTACTCCCAAGGTGTCACAAAGTGAAACCCCTGAAATAGATGAGAACATGGGCTATTTCACTCAAAGATTGCAAAAAATCGCGAGAGAACGTGGAGGCTTCATGAATAAAAAAAATCATGACAGTGCTACAAGCTCTAGTGACGTGTGTTACAAGTGTGATCAACCAGGTCACTCCATTAGAGATTGTCCTATGCATAAAGCTGACCACAAGGAATATGTCAAGACTGGAGAAGGTAAAGACAAAGAAGGGGACCAGGTCCGTGACAAGTCAAGCAGAAGAGAAGTTGCTTATCGGGCAATGAAGAAGGATCTGACTGCATGGGAAAATTCCTCAAGTGATTCAGATGATTCTGAACACTCTGATGAGGAAGATGCTGATGAAAAGGTAACCCTATCATCTTTCAAGCAAAACTTGAATACCTTTTCTACTAGTAAATTGAGAAAGCTAGCTGTTGTACTACTTGATTTGATAAGTGAGCTAACAACTGAGAATGATCTCGTGAAAAATAGCCTAGACATCTCTCAAGATGGAAAAATTACTTTAGTTGCCCAAATATCTGATATTGAAAATCAAATGGTTGTTCTAGAAGCTGAAAATCTAGAACTGAAGGAAAAGATAAAAGGGGTGACTACTACAGTTTTTAAAGGAAAGAACGAGGCTAGCAACTTGCAGCTGGAGCTTGAAAATAAGCTGCACACTGCTGAAATGAAGATGAAATTGGCTCTAGAAAGAAATCTTGTGCTGGAGAGGGACCTGGTCCGTGTAAAAGAGGAACTAAACAAATCCCTCAAATGGACCACTTCCTCTAAAATGCTTACAAATTTAATCAATCAGGGTAACAACAGTAGAAAAGGGTTGGGCTGTGAAAAGATAGATTCCCCATACAATCCTCACAGCAAAACTGTTTCTGATGCTGATAATTTGCTATGTCCGCATTGTGGTCGAGGTGGACATCTTAAGAAAGATTGTCCTGTTTTGAGAAAATATGAAGGAAGTTCTTCAAACTATTTCAAACAGAGGAATAGACAGAAGAATGGACCTGGTCTTGCTTCTGGTCCTAAGTTGAAGAAAATTAGTCTGCCTCACTGGACAAATAATTCTCTTATCACTCATTTATTTGCTTACTGGGAACTCCAACTGAAGTGGGTTCCCAAGGCTAACAAGTGATATGGTATGCAAGTGAGAGGAAGTAGTAACAGTTAGTGTCGGTTCATGAATAGTGGATGCTCAAAGCACGTGACTGAAAAAAATAAAAACTTCCTCTCTCTCAAGGCACTTCAAGGTGGAGGTGTCTCATTTGGTGATGGTAAGAAAGAAAGGGTATATTCTTAGTGTAGGCGTGTTTAGGAAGTCTATGGAATACACCATTGAGGATGTGTGTTGTGTCAATGGTTGAAGTACAATCCTTTAAGTGCTTCACGGACATGTGATGAATGAAATGAAGTTAAAGTTTTTATCAATAAATGTATGTCACAAACTTGCTCTCTCGGGTGATGATCTTGAAATAAAAGAGATGAAAGAACACGTATATTGCTTATTTGAATATTGCTCGTAGTGAAAGTCTCACTTGCCTTAGTGCTCAAGGTGAGAATCCTGAGGTATGACACAAGAGGCGCGCTCATGTGAGTTCTTCTCTACTGCACAAACTTGTGTCAAAGGACCTGGTCCACAGTCTGCTCAAAATAAAATTTGCAGATGAAAAAGTTTGTGATGTTTGTGTTAAAGAGAAACAGATCAGACCATCCTTCAAGTTGAATAAGCAGACTGTTAATTTTTCAAAGAACTTTCGGGCTGAAGTGGTGAATAGTACATGTTTTGTGACCAAAATGATGATATTGAGAAGTCTAATGTCAATGATGTTGAAAGAGTATTTGTGGGATATTCTTCCTCCAACAAGGCTTATCCGATGTATAAAAAATGTGTGCATAGAAAAAGATGTTCATGTGATTTTTGATGAGTCTGGAAGAATTGAGAAGCAAGTTCCAAAGCAAAGAAGATTCTGAGATGGAAGAGATGCTTCAAATTCAGAGAGATGGTCTAAACTGTGAGATTGCTAAAGAAAATCCTCTTCATGAATCTAGAAATTCCAAGGAAGCTGATGCAGATGATGAACCTGATGAGGGAACCGGTCCGGTAGACAATGTTGAACAAAGATGATGCAGTTCAAACTGATAATGTGAATTCTGAAGGTGAGAATGAAGAAGCTGATCAAGCTCAGTTTGAAAGAAGCAAAGCATGACACTCGGTTCCCCGACAAGCTGACAGGTTGTCCAAGTTCCTCTTCAACAATGGTTTCAAAAGAGGTAAAATTGACAAAATCCTCTTTTTAAAATCACAAGGAAGGGAGTTGCTGATTATTCAAGTATATATCGATGATATCATATTTGGAGCAACCTTTGAGGTGTTGTGTGAAGAGTTTACCGCACTTATGGGCAATGAGTTCTAAATGAGCATGATGGGAGAATTATTCATAGAGCTACAGATCAAGCAAACCTATAAAGGTACCCTTGTTTGTCCAGAAAAGTTCAATAAGGAGCTTCTCAAAAGGCTTAACATACTTGAAGTCAAGACAATATTAAAAATTGGGCAATGTCATCATGAAGTTTTGCAAAATGGAAGATCAAGTGGTCGACATCTTCACCAAAGCTCTAAGCAAGGACCAGTTTGTCAAGAACAGGAACCTAGTTCCAGCTCAGAGAAGCTACTGAAAAAGTTTCATATTATGGATGTCAAGACAATTGATACTCCCATGGGGACCAACTCGAAGCTGGATGCTGATGGATCTGGTCCAGATGCAAATGATGCAAGTGTTAGATTTATGCAAGATTCCAAGATGTTCCAACGGAATCACATTTGAAGGCTGCTAAGAGAATACTAAGAAACTTGAAGAAGACAGGGACCCGGTTCCATTATGTCCATCAAGAGACTTTCTGATTTGGAGGAATATGGTGATGCTGATTATGCTGGGTAGAAAGAGTACGTCATGAATGACTTATTCTCTAGGCTGATCTTTCATTCACGGGGAACCAAAAGGCAAGATTCAGTTGCTCTTTCAACAACTGAGACAGAGAATGTAGCAAGTGCAGCTTGATGTGCTCAACTCTTGTGGACCAAACATCATCTTGAAGCTCTTAGAAGACCCAGTCGAGCAAATCAAACTGAAGTTGGGTATGCTGAAACCTGATTGGATGGATCCTGCCTGAAGCAATCAACCCTCTCATGACTGCAAAGGGAGAAGGTATCCTTGTTTTTTCAGTTATGTATGTTTTAGCAAATTCAGTCTTATACCTTTTGTAGGTATACACACATGGCAAAAGGGTTGAAGGAAAGGGGAGGTCAGGACAAATCTAAGCTATCACATTCAAACTACAGAGAGGGACCCGGTCCGTTCTCGAAGGTTAGCACTCTTAACATTGCATTTTGAATTATGCATGAGAACGTTGTAATTGTCACATGTCTGTCATTCAAGTATCTGACCGTTGTCCCATTTTTTGAATACCAAAATGACATTTCATTTCACATAATACACCCTTTCACTTCCTTTATTCTCCATATTTCTTTTCAAATCCCCTTCCAAAATCAGAAGTTTTTACAAAACACCTCTCTTCTCCTCTATCAAAAACTCTTCTAATGTTTAAACCCTTTGTTCTTACTGGAGAATTTTCAGATGAAGATATTTTTAAGTGTGAAGAGGGACCAGGTCCAACAAGCAAAAAGAAGAAGGTGGAAAAGATGATGTTCAAAAAGGAAAAAGTTGATATTCTGAGAACTCAAAGTATTCTGAATAGGAGGGTTTCTAAAAAAAAAGATAAAAAATAATAATATTGAAATGGTTCCTTAGTTATTGATCTATTCATCTCGAAGGCCTTGAGTAAGTTTGATTTTATCAATCTTTCTATCATGAGAAACCAGGCTTGCGTTGGAAGCTGTGACAATTGCTCTTGCTAACAGGGATACCGAAATAGTTTGTCTGAAGGCTCAGATTCTGAAACAACACAATCAGAGGGAACAGGTTGAGAAAAAAAAAACTGGCAGCCCTGAAGGTTCAACATAAAGTCTAGGCAGCAGAGAATGTGAACTTCAAGAGCGGCTTCTGAAAATACCATGCTAAGGGATATGCTACAAATCCTATTTTTTTTAATCCCTTGCTTCTAAGCCATCCCCTTTCTTCCTAAATTCTCATTTCAGTCCTCATTCCTCTTTTTCTATCGAAACTAAGTGGGTATTGTCATGGTTCTCATTCGTAATAATATTTGTCATGCTTTGAATGTTAATTTTTTATCTATGAATGAAAAATATCTTGTTTCTACTGACTTGTCTCATTCCTTTATGCATTTTTACTCATGCTCAGTGTTGCCCAAGTGGCCATGAATTTGCTTGAACTGCATTTCTGTCAACTTGGTTTACTGCTTTCACCATTTTTATGATGTCAAAAGGGGGAAAATTGTTAAGGTATGATACTTGAGGACATGGTCATGCCGATAGGGGGAATAATGGTCATGCCGATAAAGGGAATCAATGATAGGGGGAATCAACACTACTTGAAGAAGACATGATAAGAGGAGGAAGTGTTGAACAAGTTTGTCATCATCAAAAAGGGAGAAAATGTTATTTTGTTGATGATGAGAAGTTTTGATGATTTGACAAACTTGGGATCAATCCAGTTACCTGAAGAGTCTTGTTGATAGGGGACCTGGTGAAAGGGGGAACTGTGAATAAGTCTGTTATCATCAAAAAAGGGGAAAATGTTATTTTGGAGTTGATATTAAGTTTTAATGATTTAACAAACTTAGAGATCTAACAAGGAACCAAATCCTTGTTATTGGAACTGACGACAGTGAAATGAATAAACTCAGTGTGAGGAATATTTGTGTGTCATCATAAAAAAGGAAGAAAATGTTATATTCTAGATGTTTTGATGATCCTCACAAATGCAGGGACCCGGTCCCTAGAGAGTGCTCTCATCCAGATTCAAAATGGGGTACAACTGTAAAGCGATCATGTCAGGTGGTAGGTGAAAAGTGCAGTGTACTGCACCAATAGAAAGAGCGGCCGAGATTGTCTGTTTCAGTGGCTCACAAATGTAGGGACCTGGTCCTTGGCAGAGTCTCTCCATCAGATGTATAATGGTGTACAACTGTAAAGCTGTCCTGTCAGTGGGTTGGTGAAGTCGTCAGCGTACTTCATCAATAGAAACAGACGAAGTTGTTTGTCCAATGGAAAATAAATTTTTTTGGTCGATATAATCAAAATGACAAACAACAAGAAGATTCATTCACTCAAAAGATAAAGAGAGTTAGCAAGTCTTCTCAAGAACTCACAAAGAACATTGCAAGGGACCTGGTGCCTGTAAGACAGCGAATGTGAAAAGGACGACAAAACAGCTGTCAGAAAAGCTGTCACCTCTTATGTGGTAGGTGCACGTCCTTTTAGGGAAGTAGACTCTCAACCAATGAGGTCGTCTCAAGGAGTTTGTGTTCATTTGATATAATCTCTTAACACAAAACAAAAACTTAAGATTTGGCAAACAAAATTCTTAAGCTTACAAAGAGAAGGTCATCTTCAAGGAAGAACACTGCTCATATCAACAAGGGACCTGATGGAGTGCTGAAGTGTCTTGTTGTATTTGAAGCTTTGTATCTTATGTGCTTAAATTGTAAATCTACTCCTAAGTTATAAATGATAGTAGATCAGTTGTTTGTCTAACTCCTTAGGTTGAGTCGTATTAACAAGAGTTAGTTAGTCGAATCATCTTTGTCTTAGTCAAGCTTCTTACATCATTGTTTTGATGTTCTCTTGGGTAGAGTTGCCTAGGAGTGTCAACTAGAGTTAGTTGATGTGTGGTGCAAAAGAGTTGCTTCTCTTTTAAGCTCTTATCTTGGAGATCGGAGTTGGTGGCTAGAGTTAGCCTTGGGGGTTCTTAAAGTCTAGATCAACTAGAGTTAGTTGGTTTAGTGGGCAATAGGATTATTGTTTTTGGCTCGTTTAAGTAATAGGAGTATTACTTAGTATGGGATTAGGGTGTTAATCTCACTGTTGTGGTTGTAATCTGTGTTTTACTTTTGCTCCCTTGAGCAAGGAGGTTTCCACGTAAAACTCTTGTGTCCGATTTACATTGTGCTATTTATTTTCTGCACTTTATTCTGTCGGGGACCTGATCCTGTGATCACTGGTGGACACGTACATTCCAACACCTTAGTAAACATATCTGCTAAATTATCACTTGAACGAACTTGTTGAACATCTATATCACATTTCTTTTGAAGATCACGAGTGAGAAAGAATTTGTGTGAAATGTGTTTTGTTCTATCTATTTTAATGTATCCCCTCTTTAGTTGAGCTATACATGCAACATTGTCTTCATACAATATTTTTGGAACATCTCTTTTCAAAGAAAGGCCACATGTTTCTTGAATGTGTTGAGTTATTGATTTCAACCAAACGCATTCTCGACTTGCTATTAACTCTGCATGATTTGAAGAAGTGGCAACCATAGTTTGTTTTGTTGAATGCCATGATATAGTTGTACCACCACGTGTAAATAAATAGCCTGTCTGCGATCGACCTTTAGGGGGATCAGAAAAATATCTTGCATCTGGATAACCAATCAATTATGACTAGGATTCATTTGAGTAAAACAATCCCATATCAATAGTCCCTCGGAGGTATCTGAATATATGCTTAATCCTATTCCAGTGTCTTTGTGTTGGAGAAGAACTAAACCTTGCTAACAAACTTACCGAGAAAGCTATATCTGGTCTAGAATTATTAGCAAGATACATTAATGCACCAATTGCACTAAGATATGATATTTCAGCACCAACAAGTTCTCCTTTATTTTCAAGAGGTCGAAATGATTCTTTCTCTGTGTTAAGCAGTCTCAAAATCATTGGGTACTCAATGAAATTATTTTAAGACCTTTTAAATCCTTTAAGAATGTTCATATAACCCTCATCGTCTAGTTAGACATAATAATCATTCATTATACATATTCAAGTATTTCATCTATTGCCAGACTGAAATAAGTCCCATTGCATCCATCAGTAGAGAATATATCTCTTTTGCGAAAACCCTTTATGCCCCGAGGTACAAACCGTACTTTATATCTTACGGTCATGCTTTCGCACAATGATTCATTTGTACCCCACTGACATATATTTTGATCTATGAACTATAAGTTCAAAAACATCACTTTTCTAAGTGAAACAAAATACACTTGAATAGTGCATTTTATTTGGCCAATCATTTATCTGTCCACATTATATGATAGATTTGAATTCAAGATCCTCGTAACCATTTATAACATTGAGTGTTACTTCATATCAAAGATATCGTCGACGGTCATTTTGATATCGATTCCAATACTACATAACTTATCAAGATCTCTTCATTTTTCATCATTTTCAGGTACCTGAACCTTTGCCAAGGTTTTATGAAATGTTATGTCATGGTGCTCTTTTAAAGCACTTGCCTCATTATCGTGATCATTTGATAATTTGCTCTTCTCCTTCCTCAATAAGTTTTATATTTGGAATCAATTGGTCTATTACGCTTTTAACGTACCATAGACATTGTCCTTCAAGGACCATTTATTAGAGCATTTGCAGCTTAATTAAAATATTGGGTCAGCAAATACTTCTGGCAAATTATTTGCAACATTTGCAAATGAATTATCTCTTGAACTTCAAGTTCATAATTTTTTAACGAGGATCTAGATAATTCACCCCATACATAATTTTCAGCTGCTAATCATATCTCCCCCTAATGTTAGAAAATCTAACATTTGTCCCCAACCTCACTTGGGGATCCATCTTTGTGCGTGGTGGAGCAATAAAATCATATGTGCACACATCAAATTTTTAGATGGAAATTATTTGGTTCCTGACCCTGAACCAATTGTGATGGGAGAACCTTGTTGGCTTGATGCGTACTTGTTAAATAAATTCATCTCATACCAAATTTCATTTGGGAGATTTGTTCTCATAATCATTGGTCTAGCTATAATTGGAGGAATACAATTTCTGCTAAACCAACCAACATTATCAACATAATTTTATAGTTTGGAACTGTGCTCTTAATTTAACAATTTGAGCAAACAACCTTACAAAAACCAATTTGTAAGTTGATACAAATGCACATGTGACCATACCATAGATGCATCTATTAAATCATAATAGTGAACGGTCCACATGGCAGGTGAACGGGCCCATATTCACCTTTCTATATGTTCCAAATAATTTCAGGGGATACAATCTCAACCTTAGTTGATACAATTATCATTTTGTCATGAGAACAAGCAACAAAAGAGAATCTTGAAGAATCATTTATTTCTTCAAACATATAGCCACGTGAATTCTCATTTTCTTTTGCATCACATTTAAATCGAAATGGCCAACCGGTTATGCCAACTGATATTTATTATACTAAACTTCTAGTTTACTTTTGCATGTGATTCCTTCATCATGCCCATATTTTTATTCAACAAACAAGAAAAAGACGGGTAACCTTTTATGTAAATATTCATAACCCGCTTTGATTATAGTAATCTGAAGATATTTAATCTTTCAATAATTTACAGTCTCAATATAATAAATAAAAAATTCAATTCCTCCGAAACTTAAAAAGTTTCTTTTGAGACTTACCGCAACCTCAATATTATGAACTATTTTCATTTTCTGAATAGTTACAAATTAGTCCTTCCGAAACTCTTAATTAATTTTGTGTACTGCCAAAAATTTCACAACATTATTCTTATGGTGACCATCTCCTTCAAGGAGAAAATTATTATTATTGTCATGGTTAAAATTATTACATGCGAGACTTATTTCTTGACAATCAATGATAAATTTGTGTTGCCACACAACAACATTTATTTTGGTCATGACCACAATCTTTATAGAAAAGAATTATTTCTTTCTTTTGTCCTCCAATAGTTCATAATAAAACATACCACAATATTTGTGTAGTACTCAAAGTGTATGACCAAATAATCATTTATGTCAAAATATTTCTTTTCAATATCTCAAACCTCCCGTAGAGGTGAGATGTGACATTTATCCAATCATACATGAACATGTCCTTATCAATACCAACACAAGTCACATTCTCTTCAAGAAATGATCATAACCATTTGTACATACTCCATAAAATTTTATTAGAAATTCATTGTCATACTTTGACATTATCAAATTTATTTGACCCACCTCAACATCACTTTAAAAGTACTAACTACCACTTTGTATTTCTTTATTTTGATGAAGGATTTACAAAACTTTCAAATTGGGTTGCACAAATAATATTTTGCCCAATAATCTTTCATACCACTTTGATGGCCAAAAATTACCTTCACATTTGAAGGACCATCTTAAGAACCCATAATGTTCTTCTTTTTTTAATTACCACAATGATGACCATTAACATTTTACCATACTCATATTCATACATTTAACCACTTGTCATTTTCAGACACATTATGTCCTGCTACCACATTCACATAAGAGAATGGAGCAAATTAATTTGACAAATTTCATGACTTTCAGTCAAAAGTATACAACTGATGTTAGTCATCATCATATCATCACTATAGTGCATTAGGACTTAAACTCAATGTCTTGTCCATACAAAAGTCTCTTTGGTCATGAATCAATGGGACTTGAACCCAACTTTTTATTATCATGGTGCACCGAGACTCTAACTCGATGTCTTACCCATTTGGTGCGGTGAAACTTGAATTCACCGTCTTACCCTCAATCAATGTCATAATAAGCAAAATATAATAGGCCTCACCATTGAGCTTTAAAAAAATATTACCACTTTGTGATTAACATGCACAAATAAATATAGAACAAAAGAAACACAATAAAAATATTCTCAACAAAGTATGTACTAATATCTTAAACTTGTCAAAACAAAAAGTTACATATAGTATCATATTATATTATATTTGGTGCACGATAATTAAGCTACTGAATTACCGTTATAAATCAAGGAATCAATTGCACACTAAGAAATTAATAATTCCAATTACACTAAAATAAAACTGCTCACTATCACCATCCCCTTTTCAATTTCCATGTGAACCAAAAATATTTCACACACAAAACAAAATCAATTAAAAGCTTATGTAATAACCAAAACAATGAGCATAATCATAAATAAAATATAAAATAAGTTTCACATACAAAAGAAAGTATATATAGTCGTAGGTGAAAAAAATGCATAGTAACAATAGTATTAATCATTCACTTTGTTTACAAGTAAAATATAAAATAGATTCCACAATAATTTACCTTGTTTTCGAGAGTAAAATAAACACAATTATTTTACCTTCTTTTATTTACTTTTTGTGCTGATAACGTGTTATAAAATAAAGTAATAGAAATTAAATAACAAAGAAATGGAGAGAAAGGATAGTAATGTTTCCCTTCTAATATTTCAATGCATTTATGTCTACATATAAGATGAGTATATATAGAAAGTAAGAGTATATCTCTAATCCTTCAAAGTCATGAAGGAGATCTCCAAAGTCATGAAGAATCTCCAAAGTCATGAAGTGTGGATTTACTACATGGCATCCACATTTCATTATTTACAACAATTCACAAATTTTAGTCAACTTTTTCTTAGTTAAACCGTTGAAGGTCACAAGTAATATTTCTACAACAATAGATCAAGTTATTTTTAAGATTAATTATATGTTGCCATCGAATTTTTACATAGCATACCTCCTAACACTATTTAAATTTCTAAAATGAGTTTCTGTCACATTTTAAATTAGAGAAAAGACATAAAATCACCATTAAAGTTGTCTTGAATTTTTAAAAAGACACCTTAACTTTGTAAGCGTCCTATTACCCCACAAAAGTTTTGAATATCTTTGTAAAAGGATCATTATGACCCATTTTAGCATCTGTGAAGATGTGCGTGATGTTCATCAACTTTGACCCATTTTGATTAAATTTAAATATTAATAAAAGTGATTTGTTGAAGATATCACAAATACTAGATTTACGATTACATTTCAAAGCGAGTTTCGTTACCGAATCAAACCTAGAAAAAATCTAAGGAACAACAACCACAAGTTCCAACTGCGCATTAAGCGAGAGACGGTGACGGCTCTACTCTTCGACATGAAGCCAACAACAACAGACGAAGGAAAAACTTTTTCGGTCACCTGAGCTAAGCACTCATCTGGGATATTAAAAGAATAATCAAACTCTCCGGCACTAAATACATCGATAACATTGTCCGTTTACTTAATAGAAGAAACATCAACGAAAATATGAATTTTATACGATTTTGAGCTCCGGCAATGGTGAAATCTGATATGCCCATCTATCATTAGAGATATAAAGATAGGTCAGAATCTATGTATCCAATTACTATTTCACCGGCCTTTTGTGTTCGATTTTTCCGGATGAAGTTGCAATTTGCAGATTAATTTGATAGTGGACATGAAAATAAACTGACTTCATTGGATGTAAATGTAAACCATGAAAATGGGATTTTTCTCCTAGTATGTGGGGAAATATTTTTTGCGATTCTACTAGAAATAACCAGGTAAATAATATATGTATACAATCAAATCTCTCTATAACGATGCAGTTTGTTTAAATATCTTCTGACTGCTTGTAGTAAAATATTATTATATATGGAGAACATACAATATAACATAATATTATAAAATATTATTATGATAAGTGACTGTTATAGAACAGCCTAACTGTATATGCTTATTTAATTATTTTTAAGTCACCCTTTTTTCATTCTATAACATTTCACACGCATTAGTTAGGCCATTAAAATTTGTACTCCGCATATTTCTTTGTAGAATAATCTATTGCCTTTCCTTTTGCATAAATTACTCTGTACATTTCTTTGTAGATTATGTTTTTATTAGGAGTGTTTTGAGCTAGGCTTTATGTAATCACTCCTAATCTATTAAAAACATAATCTATCAATTGCCTTTGCTTTGCATAAAGCCTAGCTCAGAACCCTTCTAATCTATCAAAAATATAATCTACAAGTGTATATCATGAGTCTACGATATTTATATCATAATATAACGTTTGGATCAAAATTAATCTCGAAAACAAATATCGAAATTGGAGTCATCTTCAAAAATAGTTTACCCATAAAACAAAAAACTCAAATCTGAAGCTTTATTAGAAACGATGTTCAAATTAATCCTCAAATCATCAAAAATCGATACTAAAAACCTAGGGCAAACCCCCTAATTTCAGATCCCCAAACACTGCAAGATTAAAATTGTGAGAATTGTCAAAATGATGATTGGAAACTTACCCTCTTTGAAAAATATAGAAATTGCATCAAGAATCATCGAAATTTGAGCTCTAAAAATCCAAAAATAGTGAAACAAAGGTGAAAATCGTGAAATCACTGTTTAAAAAATTAAGAATAAGATCCGATGCTATTTTTGTTGAATCATACATATCTTAGTTCGTTTATCACGTGTCACCTTCTGATTTTCTACTCGTTGAATATGAATTTTACCCCATATTATAATAAGATTTAAGTCATAATTTCGTCTTGATTAATTATATTTGGTATAACTATTATTTTAAGGCATTCATAGAAGGCGGCTTCGACACTGCCTATTTGGGTCAAATAAATTTTGTATGAAAGAATGAAAAAGTAAAATCGAAAACTATCATATTGAGAATTTGAAAATCATTTTATACTATGCTTTTTTCTTTGATAAAATAATAATGCAACAAGACATATATAGTGTAGTTACAAAAAGAGAATAGAGTCGTCTTGTAAGTTGTAAAATGTGTTTTTAAGTATATGATTTAACTAATAATGCAACAACACGTATGCTGTAGTTAATATTTGTATTTCAATATTAACATTTTAATACAAAAAGAGCTAGCAGTTTGTATTTCTTTCTATTTTAATTTATGTAAACCTATTTTTTTTTTAGTTTCTTTAAAAAGAAAAAAGGTTCTTTCTTAATTTGTAAAATAAATTATTTTATCCGTTCCATTTTACTTGTCACTGTTTCTTTTTTGGTATTACCAAAACTAAGATGATTCACAAATTTTAGTTTACTTTTTCTTAATTAGACCGTCGAAGGTCACAAATTCAACAACAATAGACTAATTATATGTAATTGCCAGAACTCATAGATAGAATTTTCACATGGCATGCCGCCTAACACTACTTGAATTTCTAAAATGTGTTTCTCTCACAATATAATTAAATTATTATAATTCTCTATATAAATACTCATAACAATGGCAAAAGACTAAGCAGAAAATACTGAAAAACCCAACATTTGAATAATCTTTTAGATTTTGCAAAGTATATCCATAATATAGCAACAATGAGTTTATTGGAAGGAAATGTAAACCATGAAAATGAGATTTTTCGCCCAGAGGCTAATTTCTCTCCTAGTATGTGGGGAAATGTTTTTCGCGATTCTAGTAAGGATAATCAGGTAAATATATGTATACAGTCAAATCTCTCTATAACGATACAGTTTGTCTAGATATTTTCTGACTGCTTATACTGAAATGTTGTTATATATAGAGAACATACAATATAACATAATATTATAAAATATTGTTACGATAAGTGACTGTTATAGAATGACATGACTGTATATGCTTATTTAATTGTCCTTTAGTCACCCTTTTTTCATTCTATACTATTGTAGCTTTAACAAAATTACTAACAATGTACATTACATTTTTAGATATCTGAGAAAGTTGTAGAGGAGATTGAGGCTTTGAAAGAAGAAGTGAAGCACATGATAATAAGTACTACTAGCAATGACATTGAACAAAAAGTTCATTTGATTGACACTCTTGAACGTCTTGGTATTTATTATCACTTTGAGGAGGAGATTGAAGATCAACTAAGCAAGATGTTTGATCAAAATCTCATCCATGAAGAAGATGATCTATACAAGGTTTCATTATATTTTCGATTGTTTAGGCAACATGGCTATCCAATCTCTTCCGGTATGTTTATATATACACATAGTATACTTTTCGTATAATATAATTGTCGTCTGAAGATACTCTTAACATGGTGATATTGTTCATATCGAGGCAATCACCATGTTTCTTTTTTTAATCTTTTCAACTATCAATATGAGACTTTGTTCACATATCCAACATAACGAAATATTTTATGAATTAGATTGTTTCAACCAATTCAAGGACACCAATGGAAAATTCAAGGAAACCCTACTTATAGATGTGAAGGGTATGTTAAGTTTGTATGAAGCAGCACATGTTAGGAAGCATGGAGATGACATATTAGAAGAGGCACTTATCCTTGCAACATTCCATCTTGAGAGGATAACACCTACCTTATTAGATTCTACACTTGAGAAACAAGTAACACATGCACTTATGCAATCTCTTCATAGAGGTATCCCAAGAGCTGAAGCACATTTTAACATTTCAATATATGAAGAATGTGGATCAAGAAATGAAAATCTATTAAGGCTTGCCAAATTAGATTACAATTTGTTGCAAGTGCTACACAAGGAAGAGCTTAGTGAACTCACAAAGTAAGTTATTTTTGAGTTTGTGTTGTTTATAATGAGTACTCCCTCCGTTTTAATTTGTTTGTACTACTTTCTTTTAGTCGTTTCAAAAAGAATATCTCTTTAAATTTTTAGACAACTCTTTAATTTCAACTTTCCACATGACATGCATATTTAAGATCACAAGATTAAATGACATAAATTTTGGTACATTTGACATATTAGAACCACAAGATCAAAAGTCCTTTTTAACTTTCTCAAGCTCTATGTGTAGTCAAAACAAGTATTATATTGTGGAGTATTATTAATTAAACTAACTAAACATTACACATTTATTTATTGTGAAGGTGGTGGAAAGATTTGGATTTTGCATCAAAACTTTCATATGTGAGAGACAGAATGGTGGAATGTTTTTTTTGGACAGTGGGGGTGTACTTTGAACCACAATACTCTCAAGCTAGAGTTATGCTTGCAAAATGCATAGCTATGATTTCAGTAATTGATGACACATATGACTCTTATGGAACTCTTGATGAACTAATTATATTCACAGAAGTTGTGGACCGGTATATTACATAAATTGAGACAGAGTATATCAATTTTTTTCGTTGTAATTGATATATGGAGTGGATACAATTGATTAACATTTTCTTTTATTGTTATAGGTGGGATATAAGTGAAGTTGATCGACTCCCAAACTATATGAAACCGATATATACATCTCTTATCGATCTCTTCAATGAGTATGAAAGAGAAATCAACGAACAAGATACATTCAACGGAGTTAATTATGTTAAAGAGGCGGTATGACAATTAAAAACACCAATATCATCTAAGTTACTCAGACCTTGTGTCAGATTTTTATTAAAAATTCCCTACTTTTGAGTGATTCGACACTCACCTGACAACATTTTTGAAGAGTCCGAATAACATAGAATATTATTTTTCCTTTGAATTTATGAGTTTCAACTATTTTAATAAATATATATTGTTAATTTCTTGAATATAGATGAAAGAAATTGTGAGGAGTTACTACATTGAAGCAGAATGGTTCATTGAAGGGAAAATTCCATCATTCAAAGAGTACCTAAATAATGCATTGGTTACTGGAACTTATTATCTACTTGCTCCAGCATCATTATTGGGCATGAAGTCAACATCAAAGAAAACATTTGATTGGATGATGAATAAACCTAAAATTCTTGTGGCTTCTGCAATAATTGGTAGAGTTATTGATGACATAGCTACTTATAAGGTATTTTCATATACAAATTTGTATTACTCCCTCCGTCATCTTTACTTGTCTACTATATTATTGTGTCTATTTACCCTTGTTATTAAATACTGTTCATTTTTCAATATTGTTTAATGACTTATATTTAATAAGGGAACCTGTGCCAACTATTATTGGGCAAAAGGAGTATAAACATTGTTTATAACACTCTCATGATGAATTATATTTTTTCTTATAGATTGAGAAAGAAAAAGGACAACTTGTCACAGGAATAGAATGTTATATGCAAGAGAATAATTTATCAGTGGAAGAAGCAAGTGCACAACTTTCTGAAATAGCTGAAAATGCATGGAAGGATTTGAACAAAGAGTTCATTAAGACTAATACTTCTAATATGCCAAATGAAATCTTGATGCGTGTGGTGAACCTAACACGTCTGATCGATGTTGTTTACAAGAACAATCAAGATGGTTATAGTGATCCAAAGAATAATGTGAAATCTGTGATTGAAGCTTTACTCATAAATCCTATCAATATGTAAGGATCTTGGATGTTCACGAATCGACATGGAAGATGGTCAATGAAAGAAGTCGATATAATTAATTTTGTGCTTTAGTCAATAATTTCATTAATAAGTAAATTGTAATCCATCATATTTTCTTTATTAGTTAAATTTAAAACTTCAATTATCTTATTAGTAGGTCTAAAGCATTTAGAATATCACTCAATTTAATGTATCTGTCAAGCAATTTATTTTTTAATTCCATTTTCTCAATGAAGCTTAGAACTCAAGAAAAAAGTACTATGAATAAGTTGGCAAAATCCCAACTTATCACATTTCCTAAATTTATGTTTTTGGCTGTCCTTAAGCCAAGTAAAATTACACAAAAACATTGCACATCAAAGCACCTTCACTTTTATGACTTTGCTTGGCACCAACAATTAATCTGAGGCATGTGAGACATTCACAAAAACTTCAAAGTTATAATTTCAAAATCAAATGTTAAATCATCAAGGGAATAATTATCTTTTCAAGTCGTTCTAAAGAAAAAATAAATAACAATTGTATATGATTTGTATATTAAGTCACACGCCTCTTTGCACACTGCAGCTTTTTATTAAGAATATGCGAAAATCCAAATTTTGGATCTTTTAAATAAAACACATACATTTTAATATCAAATTTACAAATCCCATAACATTAATACGAAAAATAATCAAAACTAAACAACCAACTCCGACGACCGTCTAGTTATATTCAACCTGCAACGACTATGGGGTATCTAATCCCATTCGCTCCCCTAGCTTTCGTCTCTCAGTGTCAGTGTCGGCCCAGCAGAGTGCTTTCGCCGTTGGTGTTCTTTCCATCTCTACGCGAGACCAATTCCAACAATATCGAGATTGAAATGAAATTCTAGTTATACCCGGGCCGCTTTTTTGAAACTAATTGATAGGCACTTAGTTTTCTATAGAACAAGCGGGCGATATGCAACACACCTACACCCCAAAAAGGATGTAGCAAGAATGTATATTATCAGTACACCCAGGTACTGGTAAAGATCCTCGACCGACAAAAGTTAAATATAACAACCCTGTCGGTTGTTATGGATAAGCTAATGATAAAATAATTCAAATGAAAAACTTCTGAAATAGTAGTTGAAAATTTCAGGCTAGGTTAGGTTTTGACGAAATTTGAGGGAGATGAGGTCTAGGGCAATCCGGAGGCAGAATTGGGTGAAATGTCTAAGTAGAGTTTATTTTTATTGTTGCTAAGACGTTGAGGAGTCTGTAGTACTTTTCGAAAGTGAATTGGGGTAAGTAAAACTCCCGATATCATACTTAGCGTGAAGGGATAGATTGGAACCTGAAGGTTCGAAGGTATGTTGCGAAAGTGTCACTTTTGGGTGGATTTTCGAGGTTCTGTCCAATGCAAGTCGCTATAGTAGGTGACACGCCTCTACCGTGGTGGAATAAATTCTCGCTATATCGGAATTGGACCGCTATGGCGGGTAAGTCTCTACAAATATAGAAAACTCTCCAAAATTGCGCATAATCATCCAAGGATGTTTTGGATAAGTGTAGAGATGACCTAGGGACGTTTTCATCTGTTTTCCATCATAATCATCGATAAAGGTAAGTATATTACTCCCCTAAATTAGTAATTCGATTCTTAAGCCCTAGAATCTGTGGTGGTGATTTTAGGGGAGAGTTTTTTTTTTATTTAATGGTGAAAAAATCCTGATTTTGGTGGGATAATCATGAGAATGACCTAGTGCTTCAGATTAGGATATAATGCAGGTGATTTTAGGCCATTTGGGCCTAATTATGTATTTTATTGACTATTTATAGACCAAGAACAAAATAGACATCATAACAAGGGGAAGACTCAGGATCAATAGAGCTTTCCTGACTTGATTCTAGGTAGTTGATGGTTGTTTGGCTTCTCGTTTATGTTATATGTGCTAGCTAACTGCTTCATTAGTATTACCTATATAACGTGTGGTTAAGGATATGGAAGGAGTATAAACTGAAATGTTAGCTTGTTGTCAAACTCATATAATGAATGTGTTAACTTGGGTGTACAGGTGTGCTTTAGTTAATTGTGATTGTGATTGTGATGTGTGATTCTCGGTTGGCTCGGGTATAACACCTGGTCTATAGATTGGCTCGGGTACCATGTCTGGTACATACTAACGGTTGGCTCATCTACCATGTCTGGTCTATGATATCTCTTGATTGGCTCGGGTACCACACATGGTACATATTCGATTGTCTTGGGTACTATGCCAGTATAAGTTACTACATGGTTGAATCATGTACCATGCTTGACACTTGTGATTGTTTATGTGTGGATTTCATGAGTGGGTTGGGTTGGCTTGTTGTAATGTCGTTGATCATGTTATTGTGAATGTCAAATCAAGATAAGGACTGGCAGTGTGGGTCATATTTTTTATTGTGGTTATAATTGTATGTTATCTAATTTGCTAAGTTTTGGTTACCTATTTATATTTCTTATAACTGAAGCGGACCGATAACCCTACCATTACAATGTGGATTTTATATATTAATACTGCACTAGCTCATTCTTTGTTGAGTACAGAGCATATTTTGACGGCTGCTTTGCGACATCAATTATAACTCCAACATTTCCTGAATTCAAGGATGAGCTACTTCTTCCGGGGGTGCTAAGGGTTCCTTTGTGAACACTGTATATCCTCTTAAATTAAACCAATAAAATAAAATGAACACTCAACTAACTAATCAAATTTTTTTCGACGTTAAACCATAATTATAAAGGTAAATCTTTGTTAAAATGTGCTAACTAATTGTCATTAGCAATACTTCATCTTTTAATATATAAAAGGAAGAAAAGATAAATTCAAATTTTAGATTATCATTTGACTTTGGGTAATTGGTCATTATAGTAACTCTACTTTGTTTTGTTTTTCGAAAGTCACTCAACTTTCTCAAGTTAGAATTCATGATCATTATTTTAAGAAATATAATTTTCAGTACCTATTTAATGATGTGGAAGTTTCAAATATTTTGAATTATTTTTTAAAAAAATAATTAAAATCAATATTTAAAATTATTTAGGATCCATATCATCATAAATCCAACTCAGTTCTTCACTTGACTCGTTTAATGGGTTGACTATTGTAAGGATTTGATCCATCATTATTCAAAAAACACCTCGTGCAGTGTTCATTTTTTTTTTAAATTCACTATCGATTTAAAATTTGTGGTAACACGATAAAAATCTTAGAATTTTGAAATTGACACAGACTGACGTCATCCCCCCATAGAGGGAATATTTCCGTTGAGGTTGTGCCATTGTAGCGGCGTATCAGACGATATAGCGGGGCTGAAACTCGAAAATATGAATTCTTTTAATTTTTCTCCTCCTCTTCAGTTGTAAAATAGACGAGGGTTGCGTCAAAACCCTCTGAAAGCTACTCCAAGCTTGGTAAAAAGGGAGAGGAGGGATTCTATCATAAGAAAGGTCAAATTCATGGATTTTTGGTCTGCATCCATCGCGGTTCACCCCACGAAGCCAGAAATTCATATTTAGAGTTCTTCAGTAGTTTCTTGATGTTAAGTTAGGCAAGGCTTAATTGAATAATTAGACATGTCTTTACTTGCATACTACTTTGTGAATTATTGGGAGTTCACATATATAGAACTTGGGCGCGGAGTTTAGACGTACGAATTTGTGGATCATAATTGTTTAGGGTGGTAAGAGGCTTAACTTGTTGATGTTGATCTTATGAATGTTTTAGGTGTTATTTTAGAGGTGGTAACCGGTGGGTTATGGGTCATAAGTAGGAAAGCTGTCTAGAAAGAGTCAGCGGTATTAGGTGATAATGGTTGTTATTTTTCAAGTTATGTTATATATGCATGTTAACAATCTCTATAGTGAAACTTGTACAATGCATGTTGGAGAAAACATAAGGATTGAATGTAAATTGATTGTTAACAATCTTATGCAATAAATGTGTTTTGTTTGCTTGTATTTACAAGTGTGATTGTGTTTCATTATGATTGTATAACTATTTATTGAATTGGTATCACGTATGGTACATATTATCAGTTGGTTAGGATACCAAGCCTGGTACAGGATACCTCTTGGTTGGCTTGGGTACCATACCTGATATAAGTTATATTATCGGTTGGCTCGAATACAACGCCCGGTATAAGTTACTATATGGCTGGCTCGGGCACCACGCCTGGTACATGTTTGATTGTGTTTTATATGATGGTTCTATAAGTGAACTAGATTATTTCATTGACGTATTTATCATGGTGGTCCATGAGTGGTCGGGTTATTGTGTTTAATGTGGGTGTGTTATTATATAGACCGAGTTTGCACGTTAAACATTGTAGTAGATGTCTTAAGGATTCCTAAGTGGTCTAAATTACTTGAAAGGTGAGTTAAAATCAAGTATGGGTTATGGTGATGATTAATATATGTCTCATGTGGTTATTTAGGTCCGGTTGATGGCCATGGGTCTTAGACATTTTATTTACTGGGGTTTATATGTCTGTTAAAGAGATTTAGAATATTTCTAATAGAAAAAAGAGTAGAGCCAAGGCGGCCAAGGCCCAGGATGCTTGGAATGAAACCTTAAAGTAGGGTATATGCGGTGTTTGACATAGAAGGTAGGCTTGGGAAGCCTTAGGATGGCATAATGAGTTATCTTGGAAAAAATTTAGAGTGATAAGAAGGTTGAATGATTAATGATAGAGTTGGCATCAGAATGAGATAGAAAGGCGAGAAATAAGGTCTATGGATCATGATTATTAGAGTGGGATAGTAAGAGCGCATGGTTAAAGATTGGTTTGGGTGATTTTCATATTGCATATTTTCTTTTGAATATTTACATGATATTATGTCGTAGATTCGGATCGATAGATGATGCCTATCAGTATGTGTTGTTGTACTGATACTACTCTTGTTATGCCACTTGGCATTGTCTAGTTGCAGGATCAATGATGTTTTTTAGGTGAAAACGAAAATAATTTTCTTATGGTGGGTTCCGTGTATTTTAAAGAAGTACTTTAATTTCACTAAAGTTTGAGAGTATTTCTATCTTTAACTAGGGTGATTAGTTTATATTTATGCTTTTTTGTCTTTCATGTTTTGATTATAAGGATTTTCATATCTAGGTATCAGAGTAGATGTCTGCACAGCCGGTGGGTTGAGTCGTAAAAATTTGATATTAGAGGCCAAGTTACCGATCTCCTAGTACAAGAGAAAATATTGAAAAGAGTCTTAAGGATTGATATGTTAACTTCCACATTCAATCTGCAGGGGGCTATGAAGCATTCCGAAAAGGAAAGAGAAGAAACAAATTAGAAGAAGAGAGGAGTTTCTTGTAATATTCAATAATATTAATCTAAATTGTAGTACAATGGATATATAATACCCTCCCATATGAACATTCCATTTAGACAAATATCCAAATCACTAACAGAATTAAGAACTAGACAATAATTAAACTTAACTAATTCTAGGGACTAAAAGAAATATTAAAAGAGCAACTAATAAACATAAGGAATTAAATTTGACATATGTAAAAACTTGAAATAAAAGTCACAATAGACAATTGTGACATGTTTTTCGCCTTTTTCATCAGTCGTAGAACAAAGCAGCACATCAGAGTCGTATAGTTCTGAAAATGGGCGTTATATTTTTCCTCTTTCATTTTGATCTTCATCCATTTCCTCTGTTTTTCCCTCTCCTTCTCCCTTTGTTTCTTCATTTTCTATCCTTTTCTTCATTGGTGTTTTCTTGGTTTCCATCCTTATTTTTTTCTTCATCTAGTTTAGATTCTTTATTTTCATTCTGACCATTATGCTCCTTTTGTCCTTCTTCTTCATGAATTCTACGTAATTTATTCGCATCATAAATAGTCTTCGTTGTATTTCCATCTTCTTCTTCATCAGAATGTAATCTTTTACGTTTATTCAACGCGAAGATAATGCAATTGGTAGAAAAAGCATCAGAAATAATAACTTCTCTAGAAGAAACATCAGAGATAAGTTCTTCGTCTATTTCTTCTTCTTTCATAATTTGACTGAACGATTCGTCACATAATAGATCTATTTGATGAATATCATCGATTCGATTTTCTAGTTGTTTATTATTTTTGTTGACCTGTGAACGAGGACTGAAAATTGGTGAAGATGAAGTTGAAGATGAAGATGAAAATACTCCATTTTCAGAAATTGATTTCAATTCAGGTAACATTTTTTGTAGGGAGAATCGAAATAGAAAGAATAAAGGAATGGAGATTTACACTTGTTTTCAATATGAAGTGACTGAAGAAATTGTTAATCGCAGTTATATAACAAAAATAATTAGACTTTTATACACATTGATAACATGATTATGATGATCTGATCGTAATAAAAAAGTTTGACTATAAAAAAACTGATTTTTTGTACAACATTTATTAGTGTTTTATTTTAGCTCTTTTCAATTACTTTGGATTATTTCAAGGAAACACTAATGACAAAAAAATTATTTTTTGCATCTCTTGTTTTCTTTTTTCTTTTTGGTTTCAATATTATTTATTATCCGTGGAGGAATCTCAATCACTCCATCATAATTTATGAAAGAACATTGAAAAACTTCAAGCAAATTTCTCTAGTTTTTTACTTTAGTACATTTGCTTAAACAATGGATTTTTATCATTTGTAATTTTCTTGATTTAGTTGATAAGAAAATAAAATTAGAGCGAAAATTCAATGTATCAATTTTAAAAGTTGTTGCCAAATATAAGTCAAACTTTGTAATTACCATTTAGTTCATTATCTTCCTCTAATTGTTAGTTTGGTGTGTGTTTATATATACAGGTCATATTTTTATAACTTTTTAAAATTATATTTATATTTCTCTAAAAAAAAATTCTCAAGAAATCTATTTTATCATTACGTTTCTATCACTTTTATCTCTTTCTTTTTAAAAAAATTCTCTTTTTAAAAAATTTAAATGTCACTATTACATATCTATCATTTTTGTGTCACTTCAAAATTTCTTCTCTACTCAAGAAATCTTTTCTTCATTATTAAATATGTTCCATATTTTGATCTTTTCGAATTTTTTTTCATGAACTCTTTCGTTTTTATCACATCTCTTTTACTCCATCTGATCTATTTTTGTTCTCATGTTTACTAAAAGTAGTAGTTCAAAATAATTATTATTTTAAAAAAGCAAGATATAATTAAATATTTTCTTCCACATTTATCTTTACACAATATGTGACAGAGTACTATTAAATTGAGATAAAAAAATTAAATAAAAATAATTTAGTCAAATTATTTATTTTTTATTTTATTTTTTTTTAAATGTGCAAAGGAAAATTCATCGGGGAGTACCTTTTTTTCCTGCTAAAAACTCCCTTAATCACTTAATTATAACAAAAAAAATCCCACAGCATTCCATGCACATATACCTCTAATTCCATGAAGAGCTTCTTATATGAAAATCTTATTGTAACGATCCAATCTGTCGTTACGGAAAATATTTGTGGTAAATTTAAAAGAGTTTTTATTTTTATTTTTTTTCAATATAATTGAGCTCGAGATATCAATTGCTTTGTTTATAGTAACATGTCAAACCTTTTGGCTAAGATTTGAGCCTAGCTATAGATGGACCCGAACTCAACGAAATTTGATATTTTATAGGTTTTAAGATAAATTTTTTTAGTGTAGGAGTGAATTAGGTGTGAATTAAGGTCATACGAAACCCCTAGCATAAAGTTGAGTTAAAAATGTCCTTACCAATTGAGTTTTTGTGTGTAAGTTTTTACTAGAGTCAACTTCAAATGAGCACCCCTCCTAGAATATGAAGAGTCATGTGTGTCACTACCTATCAAATTAAAGATATTTGAGTCTTCTTTCCAACTCTACGGATCATTTGTTAATCCAAGTCTAGAGTAAAACATTATGTGGTCATTTTACTAAAATATATTAGTGTTAAAAAACTATTGTGGGTGAGGTCTGTTGTAGTGATCATAGGGCCATTATAGCGACCATAGAGACACTATAGAGCTGGTGAGCAGTACTTAAAGCTAGTTTTAACTTAGAAACTCAAAAAGGTTGTTCCAAAGCCCTAGAGTTCCCAAGGTTATGATGAAAAAGCTTTGTTAAGATAAATGTTTCCATCACTAGAACAATTGTTAATAGTGAAATTATGTGTTAGAATCCTAGGTTCAAGAAATATGGGAAAACATATGTGTAGGTGTATTATCCCTTAGAATTGCTTCTAGATTGTAAACTAATACTTTCTATCATGAAATTGTTATTCTAAAACATCAATTGTGGTGGTTGTGAATCTTTAGTACAACAAAGATGGACCTTTAGCATAAAAATGCTTTAGGGTTAATTGGAGTGAAAACTTTATTTATTGAGAATTTGAGATAATGTGAGTATTGTAGAACTAATTAATGATTGATTGACCCTTGGGTAATGTTACAGACTATGAATAAGGTTAGAATCAGTGAGTTTCAATTTCTAAAGCATTTAATTAAAGATTAAATGATTAATTACTTTTATAATTGATTGTTTATTTGTCACGACTCAAATCATCGTGAGAGGCACTCACACTAAGCCCTTGATAGGAGAACCAACTATTTATTAATACGCAGTCAACTAAACAACTAGAAGCAACAATTTTTCAATTAAAACAAATTTCATAACTAAAAACCATTATCATAAAATATTTACGGAAATAACCCCCTAAAATCTGAAAGTTGTGTACCAAAACATCTACGTAGTCTAGAATACGGGGATGCACCCCAAGGCAAAAGAACTCTAAGTCCGAAAAATGGACTAGAGGAAAAAATGAATTCATAGCAGCCCGGAAGATGAAGCTCACCTTTGGATTCAAAAAGCATGAGAATCATAATCAAGGTTGCGTAGGAGCCGCCGAAATATGCTCTATACTCAACAAAAAAAGAGAAAGTGCAGTATCAGTACACAAAATTCACAGTGAACTGATTGAATCATCGGTCCGCTCCAATCATACAAAATATGAAGAGGAAACTGAAACTTGATAAAACAAGACAATATGCAAATATAGTCACAACCAGTAACATAAACATGACTTCAATCCTCATCTGGGCTTAACAACCATAACAAACATGCCTAACAACATTACAATAAACAACATGGTTCACTCATGGAACCAACACAAAGAACAATCACATGTACTAGATGTACTACCTGAACCAATCGATATACAATTTATATCAGGCGTGGTACTCGAGCCAACCGATATATGTACCAAACGTTAGAAACCAAGTCAACCAAGAGATATTTTGTACTAGACATGGTACTCGAGCCAACCGATAATATGTATTCAAGCGTGGTATCCTAACCAATCAAAATCACACATCACATAATTACAATGAATACAATCAACTTATAAAACATAATCAAATATGACAAGTTCATTGGATGAGATTGACAACAAGATATCATTTCAGTTTGATCCCTTTCCAACTCCCTAACCACATATTGTACAAGTATTACCAGCAGAATAGTTAACATACACATATAACGTAAACAGGAAATAATTCAATCACCACATATCTCGAATCAAGTCTAAAAGCTCTACTAAACCTGATTTTTCATTTGTTATGAAGCCTAGCTTGTTCTTGGTCTATAAACAACAATGTAACACAAAATCATGTCAAAATGGCCTAAATATACCTAGATTATATCGTAATCTCAAACCTCAGGAAAGTCTCATGATTATTCCACTTAAACTAGGGGTTTTCCACTATTAAGTCAAATCAAACCTCCCTTAAGGTCACCACAACTAATTTTAAGGCCTAAGAATCGAATTACAAAGTTAGGGGGGGTAATTTACTTATCTTTACAGATGATTTTGATGGGAAAATGAAGTAAACCGCTTCAGGTCGCAACTGCTCTTCCCAAAAAAAAAACGTTCTTGAATGATCATGGGCGATTTTGGGAAATTTTCTGCATTATTCGAATTTACCTCGCCATAACAGTCCAATCTTGCTATAGTGGAGGCGACGTAGTGTAATACCCACTATAACGCAAATTAATTCACCTGCTGTAGTGGAAAGCACGGGACAAAAACTTGAAAATCCTCCCAAAATTGTCTATTTTGCAACACACCTTCAAACTTTGACATTTCAAACAAACTCATTCACGCCAAGTTCGATATCGGGAGTTCTATTCTCCCGAATTCAGTTCCAAAAATTCCTAAGAACTCCTAATGTCTTAACAACAAGGAAAACAAACTATACTTAGACGTTTTATCCAACCATTTGTCCAAATTTCCCTAGACTTCATCTTGCTTAGATTTCTTCCGAGACTAGCCTACCATAAAAATAATTCAACTCTTCAAATAGAAAGTTTTCTCATTCACTTTCTTTTACAATTAGCTCACGCATAAAGACCGAAAGGATCATTACATTATTAGATGTTGAACGTTTAGAAGTGTAAGGGAAAGAAAAATGTATCCATGGAGAATATATCTGGTCCCTACAAGTATATTTATAGGAATGAGATTATTTTATGATCCCTAATTCATATCTTTTATTTTCTAAATAAATAAAGTCTCTAAATAATAATAATATCCGGTCTCTAATAATTACAAATCATCATGAGGGACATAGAGGCACAAATCAAAAATAACTTTAACCTAATAATATACGGTCTCTAATAATCACAAATTTGAGTATTTATTATATGGATTTAGTTTTGTACTATATGTTTGGTTTAGTACATATAATAAGTTGGACACTAAAACTTTAGATTGATTAAATAAAAATGACAAATTGGATATATTTTTGCCAGGACACTTGGGAGAAAATTATATTTCTTGCTAAGTGTTTTTTTGAACCGTTCATGACTGTAAAATTAATAGTGAAATTTTAATACATTTTATTTGTAATTGATTACGAGTTATGTATATTTATATGTATATACGCAAGCATGACATTGTTGATGATTTTAAAGACCGGAATTCTTCTGGTCGCAAAAACTCTTTTAGGGACCAGTGATTCAATTCTGTCGTTATTGACCTTTAGCGGTGAAGAACGTAGCAATTGACTTTTATGGACCAGATTTGGATTTTAAGGGACTAGTTTTTCCTTTGCAGTTTTCTTGTAGTGTGTGATGGCGCTTAAGATTGCATGAGTTATCGCTTGATGAAATTATTGATTTTCTTGTATTGTAAGTATACTTATAATTGTGGTATAATGATAAGTTATATTTGTGAGAATGGTAAGGATATCATGATGCATGGATAATATATTTATTATTATTCGAGGATTGGGTGCTACAGTGATACGATTTGATGAGTGACTTAGAGCCAATGTGAGCTTTTGAACGAGCGATTATATATATCCAAAGGATCGGGTACCATGTTGGTATGATACATGAATGAAGTTGATCCCCTGCAAGTCATGGATATTGGGTACAAGTAAGACACTTAGTGTGTGTATACAAATGATAGAGTGTGATACAATGATATTGATGTGCATATGTTTCTGTATTTTGAGATGATTGCTTCAATTGTTGAGTCTTGTATAACTTTTGGAAAAAAAATAATTAAATGGCTAGTTAGACCCTAGAAAAACTAGAGAAAAGGCTATTCTCAATATCACTCAAGAAGTGTTACATGGCTGGAGGTGAATTCAGGTTTCGAGATTAACTGATGAGTGGTGATTTAGGGCCCAATATTATAGAGTCAAAAGAATGACCAAAATGGCTTTTCATCATAAATTTTTGTACCTAATTACTTAAAGTCTGTAACCATTGACCAACTTTTTTATCAAGTTGTCTATATAAAAAAAAAAATCGACACAAAAAGTAACAATAAAGACATTTTTGGATCAAATATTATTTTTTGGACTAAACTAAATTATTGATGGAGAATATTCTTAATCAATTTCACATAATTTTAAAATATTTTTTGACCTTTTTTTTTTTTTTGTTTAAAATGAATCCTAAGATAGGGAAGTTCTTTTATGATTTTTTAAAAATAAAATAAAATCGTAACTATTCTATTTATGAAACGGGAGGCGTTAGAGTGTTACATCAAGAGCATTTTTTTTATGTTTAATTATTTGATAGTCTAAAGTACTGAATACAAATATATTTATGTCCACCCTTTGTCAAACTTAATTTAAAAAAAAAAAAAAAGTTCTCAAAATTCAAGAAAGGGGTTCTTCTATTAATAAGTTAAAAAGAATAATTGAAAATAAAAATCTATTTTTAAAATAGAAGTGAGTTGTGGATAGGGGTGTTCAAAACGGAATAGTAATCAATAAGTCAATCACAAAATTAACTTATTGGCTTATCGATACTGGGTTATTGAATAAACAGTTGGTGAACAGATTAGAATTTTATAATTAACAGTGGTGTGGGAGTAGATTATTCAATTTCCTTATTGGATAAATCATTAACCCGTTAAGAGTTACCATACGTATCGTTTTAACTTAGGTATATTAGCAACATTTAATATTTTTCTATAATATATAATTATATGTTATTAGTCCTAAGGCCGCAAAGCTAAAAATTTGAAAACGTATTTACTTTTCTATTATTAACTATTACATTACTATAAATCTATACTAGAAGAATTTTTTAACTGCATTTAAAATAGAGAAAAATAAGTCATTTTTTAAAGGTGTGTTCATGGAAAAAAGAAAAAGGTATAGGTTAGCCGATACACCATCTGATAACCGTCTGATAAGTGCTAATTCGTTATCGAACCAATCGATATCTTATAGATTAGCTAGCGGATTAGTAAATTAAAAATCGACATCTATTAGGCCAAATCGTTAAGCGAAATTATATGTCTGATCCATTCGATAAGCAGCCATTGTTGTGGGAATAACATAAAAAAAAATCAAGGGAATGAAGTCGTCTTTGTTAGAAAATATTTAACCTTAATGTGAAATTTTTTAGCATAAATTTAAATTTAATCAAGATGAAACAAAAAAATTAAAATCAAACCATATAATTTAGCACTTTGTGATGGGTTTGACAACTATAGAAATTTCAAAAACAAAAAAAACTACCTAGAAAACATATTTAGTGACGTGTCCTCATCTAATACTTATGACAAACAGCTGCAACTTTTAAAACAGTCGTACTATTTTTTAAATAAATTTTGGCTAAATATCTAAAATAGCCTCTCAAACTTGGTAAAAGATTAATAAAGTGTGTCCTGCGAAGAGGGGTGTAGTTATCAAAAAATTATACTATCTATATAAATAAGAATTGTATAAACTATACCTAATTGGTTTAGTTCTTTGAGTTAGTCATAACTCATAAGTTTATAAAAATAATCTTTTATGTATTTAACAGTTCTGATTTTTTAAGTTTATTACAATTTAATATTTTTTACTTTCATCAAAAATCTTTATTGAATTCTATTGGTTAAATTTGTTGGAAATCATGGGGGAAAAAATTAGCGAAAACTCAAATTTAAAGGTACATAATACTAAAAAAAGGTCAAATGCTAAGGGATACAATCGACGAAAATCTATTGATTGTATGAAAAAATAGACGGACTTCAGGATATCGGAAAAGAGTGCCTCGAGCACAAAAAATCAAGAGAATCCATCATCCAGGTAAAATATACTTATTTAAACTTTTATGGAAAAATTTATATAAAAATCACTTTCATTATTTTTTCAATCGTAATTTTGCATTTTAAAAATCAACGTCTATGCATCAATTTTGAACCTAGCACAAACATAAGGGACCATTTTTGCCATTTTCTTTATATCTTTACGTTATAAATTATTTGAGTGATTTTTACAAAAGTAAATATGTTAGTTAGAGTACGTACGAAGAACTTTTACTACCACCAATTTTCGTCCTTCCCATTTAAAATTCTGTAAGGGCATTTAGCCATGAAAACAAAAAAATCGTTCTATTTGAAATTCTTAAAGTTGAAGTTAGAGTTACGTTTAATTATATACTTTGTAAAAAATAGTTAAAATTTAAATGTATTTTTGTAATATGGTTTACATCTTAATTTCTAGAACTAGCAAATTCATTCAACTTAATTAATTCATCTTAAATAGACAATTATTTTTTCTCTAAAGGAGTAATATTTTAAAATAAAATCATATAACGTCATATATTAGATTCATATATAAGCTATCATATATTGTTACAAATATTATTATTTTTTATTTGAAAGTTTTGAAGTTACAATTGAAAATAAAGTTATATTTAATTATACATTTTTTCAAATATTATTGATTACTTATTTGGTGTGTGTTTTTTCCAACAAATTTAAATTATTGGTCTGGATATCAAGAACATTTCAAGTAACATAAAAAGACATCATCACATCAAGCCATATAATTTAGCACTTTAATTATTTGAAAATTCCATTGACAAAAACTTCTACTAGAAAAAACGTATTTAGTGACGTGTTCATCTACTACTTATGACAAACAGCTGGCAAACCTTTATAATAAGAGAAAAGTACTCCTAATTTTTATCAAGGGAAAACGGATGAATATACCTCAAAACTATCGTAAATAGTATGTAGATATCCTCCGTCATATATTTGGGACATTGGTGTCCCTGCCGTTCAAAAACTAGAGCATATATACCCTTTATACTAACGGAAGACTAAATAGGATATAGTATCATGATATGAAATCATGATATGATATCATAATATGGAATTATGAGATGAAATTGAAGTTTTGTTTGAACATGCGATATGAAATTTTTATGTTGTATGTTTTCTCATAAACATAAGAATCTCATAAGTTGTAAAACTATTAAAATAGCCCCAATTGTTTATTTAATCTTACCAAATAAACAAAAAATTATAAAATCGCATAATAAATTATTACATTGTTATTTGTTCTCTACTTAACTAACTGTTTCATCTAACTTTAATTTATCAAACTTTAATTCAATAAAAAAAAATGAACATAAATTATAGTGTACTAGTCTTTAATATAATTTTCCCACATAGTACAGACAATTTCCTCACTTTGAACTTACATTTCTCGATCATGTGACCGAGAAGATGAACCAACATTGTTACTTTGAGTTGTAATAAATACAAAACGGTAAAAGTAATAAATTAGGTGTTGGTGTAAATGAAGAGAATAAATTTATTACTCAACAATCGGTTGGTGTGAGTTAAAGTGACTATATGTTGGTGAGAATAATAAATTTTATGTCGATGAGAATAATAAATTTTAAAAAGTAATGATGTGATTATAAATTTTATTTACATATGAAATAAATGGTTAGGTAGATATAAATGTGGGTTGTTTTAACAAAATATAAACTTGTGGATCAATCTTTGTATTAAAAATATCTCAAATCATAATATGAAATTTCCATATCATGGTTTTTTGGAGAATATGGAATCACATCTCATGATATGGAATGAGATGGAATCAGCGTAAAATCGCATGTCCAAACGCTGATTCCATCTCACGATTCCATATCGTGATATGGTATCGCATGACCAAACGCCTACTTAGGGCCCGTTTAGCCATGCGATATGGAATCATGATATGGTATCATAATATGGAATCATGAGATGAAATTGAAGTTTTGTTTGGACATGCGATATGAAATTTTTGTGTTGATATTTTCTCATAAATATAAGAATCTCATAAGTTATAAAACTATTAAAATAGCCCCAATTGTTTATTCAATCTTATCAAATAAATAAAAAATTATAAAATCGCATAATAAATTATTACAAAGTTATTTGTTCTCCACTTAAGTAATTGTTTCATCTAACTTTAACTTAATAAAAAAAATTGAACATAAATTGTAGTGTACTAGTCTTTAATATAATCCTCCCACATAGTACGGACAATTTCATCTCGTTGAACTTGAATTTCGATCATGTGACCGAGAAGACGAACCAACATTGTTACTTTGAGCCATTTGTTGGTCAATATCATCCGCAACTATATCTTCATGCTCATAGACCATAAATATTTCATCAGTACTTTGGTATTCTCGCAAATAATTATGTAACACTGCACAAGCTATGACAATTTTCACGTGTATATCAATATCATAATGGTTCATGTCTTGTTTTAGTATTCTAAATCTATTTTTCCAAGCTCCAAAAGTCCGTTCAATCACATTGCGCAGAGATGAATGCCTATAATTAAACAATTATTTGGCATTTTGAGGCTCTCTTTCACTTCCTCGGTAATCTTGCAAATGATAGTGTAGTCCTTTGTATGGAGCTAAAAATCCTTTTGTGTTTCGAAAACCAGCATCAACAACATAATATTTATCTACCAACA
>JAJONR010006236.1:0-30114 GCA_029582245.1 Solanum etuberosum | reverse complement strand
ATATATTATTTTTATTCAGTTTTTAAGCTTTTGTATGCTTGAGTTAGTCTTCCGCTTGTAGTCAGCCAGGATGAGGGTTCGCTTGGGGACCAGCAATGGTTCTTGAGTGCCGGCCACGTCCAGGGTGTAGGCTCGGGTCGTGACATATTAGCTAGGATTGAGATCATAACAGATACTTTAAAAGTGGTATTCTAATAATTTGAACCTTATATTGGTATTTTATGTTTGAAAATGATTCTATAATTCGTGAAATTACACTATCATCTAATTTTATAATGCAATACATTTTTTGTTAGAATGATTATTATAACTGACCATTAGAAATGAGATTACCGAGGAGTATTATATATATATATATCTTGAATTTACTAATTTATGATCTTTGCATGAAGGCAATTTTATTTTCATTTCTAATGGATAAGTTACGTTGATGTATATTTCTCTCATCTCCACAATAGATGGTTGATATCCCACACCTTTCTTGGGTTGTATTTTGTGCATTAGTTTTCATAAGGTATACTAATTCATTTTGTTGAACATTTTAATTAGTTTATCTGGCTTATACTTTATTTTATTCAAAATCAGAAAAATTAGGTTTCGTCTAGTTTTGATGAATGCAACTATTTTGTAATTGTATGGAAAATACCAACATGGGTTGTGATGCAGTGGTGTGACTGCTCCATCCTTAATCAGAGGTCTCGGATTCGAGCCAACATGTAAGGACTCAATTACTGTGCACACTCCCTCCTCCCATATTTATTGTTAAGACCACTAGGGATATTTTCGGAGGATACATCCCTTGAGATTGAGTCCTTGATTTGATGGTTGAGTTTTCTAAGTTGTCTACACCAACTATCATCTTACTTTGATTAATAATTAGTTCAACATATCATGTAAGATCATATTTTTTTATTTAGTGGTCTTGCAAAATTGATGTAATATTTAATTTTCAGGTAACTTGGATCGAGCACATGAAATATAATGAAAATCTTGTCCACCATATGTATCGCCCTATAGTCAGGTCTGGTCTTGGTTTTGGCGCACAAAGGTGGATGGCTACTTTGCAAAGGCAATCTAAATTTTTGGGATTAATGAGGTCATTCAATGACCCCACAGGTAACAATGCATGTCCCATTTGTTTACACTTTTGATAACTAACAAGAAATTTGGATTCTGATGAGGTTTTATTTGTGGCAGTTTGTTTAAATGGTGAGAAAAATATAGGAATATTGGCTCAACGCATGACTCACAACTTTTGCGCAGGGGTTTGTGGAACCACTCACCAATGGAAAATAATTCAATTAGCAAAGGGTAAAGATGTTAAATTGATGAAGAGAAACAATATTAGTGACCTCGGTGAACCTAGTGGTACAGTGTTGAGTGCCACAAAGACCATCTGGTTGCCAGTGAAACATCAACGTTTGTTTGAGTTCCTTATAAATGAACAAACGAGGAGTCAATGGGATGTCTTGTCCAATATTAGTGATTTCATGAAACTAATGGTCTACATTTCCAAGGATCAAAATATTGATAATAACATCTCTCTTTTTCATGCTAATGTGAGTGATTAATTTTTGTATTTATTAGAAACATGATAGGATCAATTCTTTTTTACTAATTATTGATTTATAAATAACCTATTATTTTGGTTTGGACTTGTAGGGGGATGACACCAGTACTAATAAAAATAACATGATGATCTTGCAAGATACTTGCACGGACGCAACAGGATCCCTTTTAGTATATGCAACAATGGATTCACTAGCAATGAATGTGGTAAAGAAAAATGGGGACCCTTCTGGTGTGGCTCTCTTTCCATGTGGAGTTGCAATAGCTCCTGATTCTTTTCAAGATTATAGTGCGGCTAATAACTTCAACCAAATTCTTGGAGAGAATGATAATGGATTTTGTGGTGGATCGCTGGTGACTATTGGGTTCCAAATGTTGGTGAAAACCTTTCATTCTAAAAAGCACACTATAGAGTCAGCCAAAAAAGCAAATGAAATCATCTCTGGTATAATTAACGGGATCAAAACTTCTCTCAAGTGCAAGTGATAATCCAAGACGAAATGCATTGCTTCTTTTGAGTCGATGGAGGTAGTTTTCATCTCATTGCTGAAGATTAAGAGTTAGCTTGTTTTAGCTATATATGTCTTTTTTGTCAAAAGATGAGATACTAGATGAATTTGTGTTCCTTTTTTCATCCTGAACTGAATAATGTTTGTTTACATAGACATTCTCATTTTTGGTGGTTCACTACTCGTTTGACTTTGTTATACTATGCCATGTATTGATCTCCAATCAACTTGATAATCGAATGAGTGAAAATTGTCATAGGTCTGACCGTCTGAATCTCAAATTTGATGGTAAATTCTACCATTTGAGAGTGATAACATATATGGTAAAGTGTCATGGTGCAGTTATGTAAACTACTCTTGTTATCATTTTCTTAAGTTAATCATGAAATAGGATATTTAGCATTTAATTCTCATCATGTTCTTCCACCAAATCAACCAGCACGACCTGTTTGTTTTGGCTGAAACTCAAGCTACTCTCTACTTTGTGATAAGTTATGTTTTTAACTACGTAGTTGTTAGTATTTTTAGCATATACTATAGAGAGGCGCGGGTGAAAAAAGATCTAATTAAATTCATGATAGGATCCTCTCTTTTAAACATACAATGGGGATCACAGTGAGCTGTTGTTGCGTCTCTTCGCATGGATGTGTTACCAATGCCTCTGGTTCCTCCCTAGGTTGTGATAGCAATGCAAGTAGTTAGATAATTACACATGTATAAACACTTAACGCAACTTTATATTTTTGACAAACAATTCCAAGTTTCTCATGACAACGTTAAGCTCATTACAACTCTCTTCACAAGGGGGAAAGTGATAATTGAAGTGTGAATTATTCTATAAAAAACAGGGTGGTAAACCTGTATCTTAGATAGAGACATCAAACTTTTCACAATGTGCAACAATTGTGCACTCACAGAATTAAGTTTTACTAGTAGAAGCAGATACACCTGGTGTGGAATGTAAGAATAGAGTAAGACTGTATATTTAAGGTGGATTTCGTTGTATATTTAAGACTCAAAGTTTCAAGCTAAAATGAAGAAGATTAAAGAAGTGCTATATCTTTGGTGATGTTTTTCAACAAATCTCAACCCAGGAAGATATGATCAAGGTGAAAGTGATTCAGTTAGAAATTCACCCCATGGAGGTTAATAGAGCATCCCTTAACGGAGAAACGACAAACTTAAAAAGATATTGGCACATCAAGGACGAATTCTAGAAGCAAAAAGCTGGGACGAGGTGGTTCAAGGAGGATGACATTAGCACTAAGTTCTTTCGCTCTTATGTTAAAGAGAGAATGAAAAAGTTGAACAACACACAAATTCAAACAACTCAACATAATTCATACCACACAAAACTGTTATGGTCTTGTTTTTAGTATTAGTGGAATTAAGTTTTACTTGGTCAATTTCTTTATTTTCTGTTTACTGTTTTGGCTATATTAGTGGGGTAAGTTTTCAGTGTTTTACTCATTTTCACAACTTTTTAGTTCCTATTTTTTAACTTTATTTGTTAAGTTGTAAGCCTATAAGGGGCACAATGACCGATTGTTTTTTTGTAGCATGGAACTGAGCAGTAAAAAGTCTTTCTTTCTCATAGTTTTGCCTACTTCTTTTACTCTTTTTTTTTCTAACAACCTATATGATCTTGAATACAAAGGGAATAGTCTCCCAAAGTGGAGCCCATAAATTAATCACCTCTCATATGCAGATGATACCATCTTATTTATCTCGGGATATCAACAGTCTATAAAGAAGATGATAAAAGTATTAAGGAAATATGAGAAACTGTCAGGTCATTTGATCAATATCAACAAGCGCTCTATGTACCTTCATGAAAAAAATCCCAGTTACTGTGGTGATCAGAATCAGAAGACATTCTTCCTTTTCACATATCTTGAGCGTCCTATTTTCTATGGCAAGCAGAACAAGAATCACTTTGAAGAATTATTGAAGAAGAGAATATGTCATGGAAAATGTTGTAAGCTGTAATATTGATAAACTAGCAAATAAATTAGTCAGATGCTTGGGTAGGTTGTCCACGTTACACCCCTTTGGGGTGTGGCTCTTCCTAGATCCCGTGTGAACGCAAGAGGCTTCATGCACCGAAGTGCCTATTATTTAATTTTACCTTTAGTATTTGAAGAATATTTGTTTATGTTGAGATCCATTATCTAAAAAGGTTATGTATAAAAAGGTTGTCTCGGATAGCACAACATTTGGCTGGACAAACAGATAACGTATCTAAAGAAAGTTGCCAAAAAAGTAGAAAATTTATTGTAAATCTTACGGAAAAATACCTTCATCACGAACATTTGTACCGAATTCACCAAAAACTCTTATAGGAAATTCTCATAGCTTGAGGCGTGTCGAAAGACACTATCCTTAAGGATATTTCACCTGGTATGGGTGTATCCCCAGGATTCAACAAGCTCTTCTAGTATAAAATTAGGAGCTAGAAACTAACAAAGATTCAATAAAAAGAAAACCCAGCATAAGAATATATGAAAAGAAGAATTGTTATCTTGTCTTCACTCTTACTCACCATCAGTAAGAATTAGATTTATATAGGAAATTAGTAACCTCTTTAATATGTTATGGTTGAAATAATCAAAAGCCATAAAAGGCATTCAATACAATTAATGAATTGATGACAATTCATTTCAGCAAAGAGACGTTTTGTAACAGCCATATTATGACCGAAAATAATGGCTTATTAAAGGATAATAATAATGACAATAGAATATTATTTATGGAGAGAAAATATTTAGGACATAAAATAATATTCTCTTTCAAGTATAATAGGAAATAAAATAATTTTTTTTGAGATATATAATAATATTTTTCCAACAATCCCCTACATATCTCAAAAGGATTATTAAGGAATATAATGAAATAAGAAGTTTTGTTGGGTTTTCACATATGAGTCTAATGCATCGAATCTGGTGTCTCATAAACTATGAACCAGACCTAGGTAGCACAAGATTTAACTTACAGAATAATTGGTGAAGTTTAGAACTTCTATGAACCAATAATTCTTTTGTAAGTCCAGCGTGTTATTCTATTACATTATACTTGCATAATCTTTGTCGTTATCGCAGTTTTGCGCTAAGAGGCCATGCGCGTGTCCTAGTATTCATGAGTGCTCTAGAAATCTGTCACAATTTCATAGAAGCGGCACCACTTCACACTCATATAGGTCCAATCATCAAGTGTATTCTGCAGAGCAATACACCACCTATAAAGGATATGACTTGGATTAAGAGCTTAACTCAGCCTCACTTCGCTTTGCAGACTGTTGCACTATATTCACACATCATAGGAGGGACATGCTTTTATAGTGTTTACTTGATCAACTAATGACTTGTTATTACCCTTATGAACCTAATTCATGGGATCTCCAATCACATAGGTTGGGTTACCATCATTATTGATATTCTCAAATGACTAAAGGTCTTACTCCCCTCGATGTTTCATTAGTCAGTGAATTGATCAGATTCACCTTCGACTACACATTATTTATTTACGCAAATAATTCATCTCACTTCAACTGCTTCTTCAAATTGTGTCTCAAACACATGTATCTAATTTAGTCACATAAAAATTGATTTTATTCCAATTGGAATACACACTAAGAATTGTCTTAACCACTTAGTCTCATCACCAATCAACTCCACAACAATTAATTCTAATTAATTGTTTTTGTATTATATTGTACCATTTTTGTACAACAAATTATTCAATTTATTTAGTATTGTACTTATCGTACCTCTCATGTATTACCAAAGACTCTTTTCAAGATAATGTATCAAGAATCAATATCATTTTCAACAACAAGAACATTGAAAGTTTTTCACTTTTAAAAACTCAATAATACTTTATTTTATTTTTCCCAACTCTAACATTGCATTCAATCAAATCACAATTGATTACCACAAATATATATATACAACATTATATTAGGACACAATCAAAAACCTTAAATCCCTAAAGTCATAATACATCATTAACTAGTAATCCCTACACTTTAAAATATTTCATAATAGAAGAATAACCTTTTTTACAATTCATAGCATTTTCAACTTTGTATATAACATGCAAATTTATATATTAATATATATATCAAAAACTACATCTTAATCTCTCAATAAATATACGTTCATATGTCTAAAGAATTTATTTATAAATATAATTTGCCACCTCTAATCGTTTGGAAAGATTTTAAACTCTGGATTATAATAAAGACCACATTCAAAATAATTCTCATGACAATGTTATTTTCTTGCACTTACAAACATTAGAAGAAATTTTCACAAATTGAATTCAATTAAAAATTTTCAAAAGATAACGTTAGCAAGGAATTCAAACATAATTAATATACCAAAGGTACATAAAATATTAAAATAATGAATTTACAAGATATCAAATTTATTTTATTAATCTAAAATTAAACTAAATAAACTAGAAGTCTAACACGTCAAAAATTATCTCAATCAATCAAGTATAAAATACTCATTGCCCTAACAACATTTGTAAACACATTGTCAAACTCAAATAAAAACTTCATTCAATTTTTTTTCTCATAAATCCACAAGCATTATTCTAGCACAGATATTAAAATTATGTATCATCTCAAATAATGCCAATACTTTCATATGTGAGTTTAATAGGAAGAACTTTTTCATTCTAAGAACTTCAAGTAGTTCTAGAATCACCAACATATATAATTTTTTCTTCTTCTCCAATTTGGGTGTAGGACACAATAATTTTAGTTAGCACAAATGTACTCAACAACACAAAAAATCTAACACCCAATTTCTCATTTCCACATATTAGCCACAAGATTCGGTTGAGAAATGACCATAATAATTATATCATCCGCTTAATCAAACTTTTTTTTTCTTTAGCGGGATTATCATTTCTCCGAATCTTCTTCTCGTTGAGGAATATAATGATTTACTTTTCCCCACACAAAACAACAATAATAATAATTCATGACTATGGGATTAAAGTAACTATGTCAATTTTTCCATTAAAGATACAGAAAATTATAGTATGTTACGTACCTTATTGACATGAACTCAAAAGTTCAATTATCAATTATTTGGTAAACCTTACCGTCACCAATCTTTCTTTCTTCCTTTTTTTTTCCTTTTTTTTCCACCAACCACCAGTCACCCTTCTTGAAAAATTGAAAGGAGAGAGGGTCTCTAGTTACCCATCCAACTGCCTTTATTGCTTCCTTATTCCATGATTTTGCTATCAACTTATTCTATACTTCTCTATTACTACTTCTAGAAAAATCAACTTCGTTGTTCTCTTCAAAACAAGTAGAGTATCTCTTTAATATTATTTTTGGGAAAAGGTGGATAGTATTTTTCGTAAGAACAAAGTATGAAATATCCTTATGATTGTTGTCAGTCTTACGGAAAAATACCTTCATCACGAACATTTGTACCGAATTCACCAAAAACTCTTATAGGAAATTCTCATAGCTTGAGGCGTGTCGAAAGACACTGTTCTTAAGGATATTTCACCGGTATGGGTGTATCCCCAAGATTCAACAAACTCTTCTACTATAAAATTAAGAGCCAGAAACTAACAAAGATTCAATAAAAAGAAAACTCAGTATAAGAATATATGAAAAGAAGAATTGTTATCTTGTCTTCACTCTTACTCACCATCAATAAGAATTAGATTTATATAGGAAGTTAGTAACCTCTCTAATATGTTAATGGTTGAAATAATCAAAAGCCATAAAAGGCATGGAACACAATTAATGAATTGAAGGCAATTCATTTCAGCAAAGAGACGTTTTGTAACAGTCATATTATGACAAAAAATAATGGCTTATTAAAGGATAATAATAATGACAATAGAATATTATTTATGGAGAGAAAATATTTAGGACATAAAATAATATTCTCTTTCAGGTATAATATGAAATAAAATAATTCTTTTTGAGATATTAGAATCATTTTTCCAACAAAATTTAGATGGAGTATCTTCTCCTTCTTCCAGAAATTCTAGTTTGGACTCGTTTGCACACATGATAGAAGGTTCATTATTGTTAGCAGATACAGATTATTTGCTGTATTATTCGCTGTGTGGCTTTAGCTAAGATCAATTTAATGATCAGACCTCAGATCTTTCCAAGAATAATTTTGGTTACAACAATTCAGAGTTCCTAGATGCTTTCATGCATGATTTATTTATTAGTGAAGGGGTTGACAATGAAATAGTAGATGATGATATGTTTCAAGCACAACACGAGTTTGAAGATCAAATGGATTTGACGAATTGTTATCTGGTGAATTCAACATAAATAGTGATGTGATCAATGTCATATGAGTCATTTATATAATCATCTTTAGGGATAAATTACTTCCTATTGAATTGTTAGTGTAAATAGTTTCCCCTTAAGCATGATACTGCAGTTGTATATTTCTGCAGTAATTTGACAATCGCGGTAAGCACACAACAACCTTTTGTGTCTAATTTCAAATCTTTTGAATTAAGAGGCTTCTTTTGGAGTTGGCCACATTGCTAATATAGCAGGTTTCTTTCAAGTTCTTTCAATACAATTCCAGAGATAATTTTCACCAGTTTTTATATACACTCGAATACATTGTTATGCACTCGTAATAACGAAAGCAATAGATTCCACAAGGCATAAGCACTCAATGTTTCTAATGCAAATAAATTTTCAATCCACAAACTTCACCATACGACTTTTATAACCAGTGATACAAATCTAGTATTTTCCACTTCAGAAACATCCAAGGAGTGGTTTCTTTGGAGAACTTCCAGTGGCCCGACATTTTGCTGCCATCTCCTCTGCGGTAAGAAGATCTTCTCCACGTTTAGCTTCAGTTATCGCTCTTTTTTCTTCTGCTGACTTGTGGACTAGAGCAATCTTGTTTTTCAGTTTCTCAATGTACTCTGCCTTCTTTTTCAACAATTGCTCCTGCTCAGCCACAAGATGCGTAAGGTTAAAACAACCACAAATATGAACTTCGGAAGCTAAAATGCAACCACAAATATGGTTATTAAAGACAACGATATCTCTCTGGGACTTATAATAACAAAATCACCAGATGATGTAACCATAATAACTCGTTAGATTATCGCACATAGCAAAATAGAAGAATGACTTCTCACCTCAGTCCTTTTTAGCTCAGCCTCCAAGCTTGCTTTCTTGCTGTTCTCCCATGCAAGAATTTCAGACCGCTTTTTCTGAGCTCTGTCAACAAATTGGGGAAAAAACAGATTCAACTTACCAACTGTACTGAAATTTATGAGTAATAACATTTCCTGAGACACGTACTTATCCTGTAATTAGGCTAAAAAAAAACTTCGATCTTTGGTCTCAAATTTGAGTCATTACTGAATATAAAAGCTACCATAGCAAAGCAGGTTCATCCAGCTCTCAAATACCATAACTAAGTGAAACATCTGGCATACAGTTGATAATTTCACTTCAAGAAATAACTAGTAAAATGGCTTCAAGACAAGTAATTATCCACAATCAACAAAAATTGTCAATTGAGGCATGTCAAATTCAATATTCAATCACTTTGTAGTTCTAACACCTCAACATGTAAATGAGAATGCGCAATTTCATAACATACTTGTTTTCAGCTTTTGATTTCTCACTTTCTTCCCATGCTTTGATTAGCGACAATCTCTTCTCTGTCGTTAACCGAGCAAGAGTTGCATCTGAAGTTTATATATGCAAATTAGTTTTCATTGAGCTGTAGAGTGATTGAGAAGAAAAAAAAGTATAACACAATAAAACAATCGTAAGTACCTCTGTCAATAGATCCCTTTTTCTCAACAGGTACCAGCGCTTCTGCCAAGGACATAAAATTCATACAAAGACGTTAGACAAAGACTATACTAAAGTCTAATGTAGTATGGATTATAGTTGCTCTAAGTGAACTCCACTAATACAGATGAGGGAGTAGATCTTTAGAATATTACTTTAACATGGAAACTTTGTAAGTGAAAGAGAGGGAGGAAGCAAAAAAATTTGAGTCATCTGAAATGAAGCTATGCTGATCATTAAAATAGCCAATAGATTATCAGAAACACCATAGATTGATAAAATTAGAGGAGTGCCACAAGTAAAAAAAGTTTGATAACTAATTTCCCAATATATTAGTACTAGACCTGCATATCGGTCATTTCGGTTTGGTTTTGAAGTTTATCAATTCGACTTATCGATTATCGGTTTGTACACATGCCAAACTATTATAGAACCATTAAGATACCGGTTTATCAGTTATTGATCATTATTGATTCGGTTATTGGTTTAATCGTTAAGATTTCACACAAAAAAAATCATTAAAAAACACTTAGAAACAAGGTGACAAACCAAATGAACCATGCATATAAGTTGACAGATTGCATCTTTCTCAAAAACAAACACTAGCACCTTGTAGAATAATCTAGAGTTTGAGACAGTTAGAAATGAAAGTATGAAACTAAACCCTAAGTCAAGAAGTACTCTATATACCAAATGGTATAAATATAATTTATCAATTTACCATTGGGTTATCGGTTAAACCATTACGAAAAACCTCAATCCCTTGAGAACCAATAACTTGCCGACATAGGTTAATGATTGTACCGTTGGTATAGGAGACTTTTTTTTATGCCTTTGGTAAGGGCTAGTTATGGATCCACATGATATGTACACGTATGTCTCATACCAGGAAATATATGAGATGGTTTAGACGATCGGGCTGAGATCAGACTCCATGCGCTCACATGGTGGTTTATGTCGGTTACACTATTAGACTCCCATAATGAACTAAAATATGATGAAAGAGGTATAGTTAAGGTAGTCTGAATGAACTCATCTGTTAACCTTCATATGTTACAATTATTACTATGTTAGGTACTTCTATTGATCTGATATGTACATTATGTTTCATAATTCATTCCACCATTTTACATACAATACAATTCCATATATACTTACGTCCCTTCTGCCAGAGGCGTTGTATCTTTTACTGATGCAGACTTAGGTACACATACTCGTGCTCAGGCCGCTCGTTAGGTTCCATATCTTCTGTTATTGGTGAACCTCTCTTGTTTTCTTGGGGCTTAGTCTATATCTTTTGAGTACTTTATGTTTATGTGTTTAAGGTATACTGGGGGCTTTGTCGTGGTAGACAGTACCCAGTTATGTTTAGAGGCTTCATAGATATACAAATGGTTATGTTTCAGTTTGAAGCTTCGTGTTCATATTAACGATTTCAATTCCACGACTTATGTTTTATGCAAAGGGTTTCTTTTACAAGACTTGGCCCTCCGAATGTTTTTAAATTATATTTCCACTTATGTTTAGATGTATGCTCATGTCTAATGTCATGTTATGGTACGCTCGGGCTAGCAATGGTACCGAGTGCCGGCCACGTCCAGAGTGTAGACTCAGGACATGACACAAGACTGGATAAAAATGACTTAAAACTGTGACTTACGTTTCCTGACCTTCGCTATAGCAAAGGTTTCTATAGGGAAGGTCGCTATAGCTAACAAATCCTTTTCTATGGTGAAGGTCGATATACCAAAGTACGAACAGATTTTCAACTCAATCATTTTCAACTCAATCATTTTCAGACTTTTGCCAATTCCTAACCCGCGGGGACCTATACAAGGGTACTATGGCCCTAAGTGATCATAATAATGGGACATGTCGTTATATTTTTTTTAGTCTAGGTTAGCCAATTAATGACCATCCAAGTAATAAATGATAACCTTTGATTAAGTGAATAAATTTGCACTTTAATTTGAGATTATGCATAAGTACTCTCTCAACTATGACCGAAATTCCAACAACACACCTAAACTTAACTGGGGACCTATTACCCCCCCTCCCCCAAACTATTCTAAAATGGAAAAAACACACCCCAAAAACTGACATGACAGAGAGTCTTGAAGGCAAGTGAAGACCAAAAAAATGGACGCATGTCCTTTTTTAATTGGTCTATTTACAATTAGTTAGTACACATAATTATTTACATTAAAACACATATATACTTAATTAATTATATTTCTTTGTAAAATATTTATTTTAATTTCTTCCCCACTTTTAATATTTTTTTTATTTTTTTCTCTTTCATTAATTCCTTATCTTTTAACTTTCATTTATTTTTTAAAAGTTATGTGTATTTTTTTTATAAAAAAAAAAACTAAAAAGTGTCCTTTAATTTTTGACGTTTTTATTTTTTTATGTTTTATTTGTCTTTCTTCACTTATTATGATATATGTTAGAAATTAACTTATTTTAAATACAATTTTTGAATTAAATTTGAAATTAAATCTAAAGGAAAGGCAAGAAAATAAAATAATAAATAGAATCAATAGAAAAATAATAAATGAAGGTAAAAAAATGAAGAACAAAAGTTTTAAATACAAGGCAAAAAATTAATTTAAAAAATTTAATGTATTGACTTAATTTTAAATCAAGATAAAGAAAACAAGAAGATTTAAAAATAAAAAATAAAAAATTACACACGTGGCGGGCGCATGTTGTACAAACACAATCAACTTATTTGGTTGAAGGTGTCATGTCAGCACAAAAGGTACATGAAAATACATAAAAAATGAGTTCAGCGGGTAATAGGACCCTAGTTAAGTTGACTGCATTTTTACAACACGAGCCTGCCACAAGATAATGAATTAGTGATAATGTGAGCAAGAATTTGAGCAGCTTTAAATTTGACTTCACTACCCAGCAAGCTCCGGCTCGAAAGCAAGAAGCAAGGGCGCAGCTGCTGTGCGAACGCCGTTGCGCCTTAGCGCATCCCTAATTCAAATTCATTAATGCTTAATTACCTGATAAGAACTTAAATTTGTTCAAATTCCTGCTCACGTGATCACTAATTCATTATCTTGTGCATGTACCCTTTTTATAAGGTTTGTTAGCTTCTTTCTTTTTTCCTACTCTTCATTTATTTATTATTATTATTATTAGTATTTACTTTAAATATTCACGTGAGTCACGACTCATATCTAATTACTTATTCAATTGTTACACTCTTAATATTCATAACTCTCATAATTTCATATTCATAATCTCCAAATATTTAATCTAAAACTTTACGATAACTTTTGATATTCCTTCATTTTTATTTATATAAATTCATCTTTTTTATTTCATAAAATCCTTACCCAAGGTTAGCATTTTTATTCTATAGTTAAAGTAAATGGTTGGATATGGGAGAAGGAGTCTATAAGAATTCAGAAAATTATGTACTAATTTAATATTAATTTTTCCATCTATATTATTATTGATCAAAGACTTAAGAAGGATGTATACACTGTATTTTTTCTTCTAAGTATTTGTGTGTGTGTTTTTTTAATTAAACTTCTTGATTTAGTTTCCTTTGAATGTTTTATTGTCGTAAGTCTATACTCTTATTAATTTGGGCTTAAATTAGCCATTTGTGACTTTATTAAAAGTTTACTAACTGTAAACCAAAATTCAAAAGTTATAGTTTGTTGCTTGAAAAGAATTAATTTGAAACATCAAAACACGCCCTTCATTTGGTGTTTTTTGGTCATATTATTAAAGATTTATTTGTAGTTGTTGCATTTTATTATTCATTATATACATGTTTTCATAGAATTTTAGTCATTCTAACATATCTATGAAAATTCACATGAAATACACGTGCGAAGCACGTGTTCAGAAACTAGTTAAGTGAATAAATTTGCACTTAATTTATTTAACTAACCGACAAATCAACAATTAATTGTATTTTCCTCTTTAACAACTAATAATACATTATCAGTTCACACTTTTGTCGTTTTTCCTAAAACCTCTACTTTAGTAATTACTAAGTGTCATAAAATATAATAACGACAAGTTTTAGTCTATTTTATGGTCTAATATATATATATATATATACACACACTAGTCTCTGGAAACATGTGTTGCACGTTTAACCCAAACGATCATGTACTCATTTCATCTTCTACACAATTAATAAATTTTAAAGTTCATAAATTGATATGTACAACATAAAAAATGTTGTAAAGAAATAAGAGTTTCTTACCAAATAAATATAACGAATCATCGAACTTATCACATATAATTGTAGTTATAAAAAAAATCACCATCTTGAAAGGAGGAAGAAGAACTTTGAATTTTTAGTTTGTTTGAATACTTCCTTACAGGGGAAAGTGCTCCTATCTACGGTGTTTCTCCCTTCTATTTTTGGGTGGAAATTCATTCTAAATTGAGGCAAATCACCTTTTTTATATGAGGAAGATGAATTTTGTTAGTTTATGTGAAAAACTTTCTTACAAGGGAAGCGGTCCTAACCAGAGTGTGTGTTTCTACATTCTTTTTTAGGAAATTGATTCATTTAGTTCGATCGACAAATCACATTTCATATGCGAGAAAAAGATTGTTTTGATTATTAGTTTACTTGAAAACATAGAAAGCACTTTTGACAAGAATGTTTCTCCATTCTCTTTAAGGGAGGCAATTTATTCCGGTCCAATCGATAATTCACCTTCCTTATAGGAGGAAAAAGAACTTTGAATTCCTAGTTTTTTTAAAAACTTCCTAACATGGGAAAGTGCTGCCGGCCAAATTGTTTATAAATTCCTTTTTAGGGTGGGATTCATTTTTGTTTAATTAGCAAATCACCTTCCTTAAATCAATCTTGATCAGAGTGTTCCTCTTTTCTCGAGCTCAAACCAGAAATATTTGATTAAAAGTTTAGAGATTACATTCAATCAGGACCCATTTGGTATATATATGATAATACAAACCCAATTAATTAAGATTTGTCTTGCGTATAGTCTATTGATGGGGAAGAACTCTTGACTTCTACATAAGAGTGAATAAATCTCATTCATCTCAGTGCTCATTGGTGGCATGTAAAAGAATTATACACACACACACACACATATATATATATATACACAAAAAAAAGATCTTAGATAATTTCAGACTTTTCGTGATTGTTACATCTCTGTTTTAGGGCTTTATAGATTTTTTAAGAAATTATTTTGATACTTTTTTTTGTTTGCTTATCTTCCATTTTACAAAGTTTGTATAGATTGAAATTAATTTTAAATGCTTAATTGTATACTTACTATGATTCATGTCATTTATACTATTTGTATGAGACACACGTGCAACGCACTGGACACGTGCGTTGCACGTGTGTCTCATACAAATAGTATAGATGACATGAATCATAGACACTAGTATATATATATAGCAAACGCATCTTATAAATTTTGTCGATAAGTTATTTTCTACTTCAACATTATATTATTTAATTTGCAGGTTACCTTGTGTCAAGGACGACACATTTTAAGTTAAATTCTAAACAAGGTCACTCTCAATTTGCTTCAAGAGCAAATGGTCATGCTATTTTTCATTCAATGATTGAAGAATCACATTTAAGGGGTCAAGCATACAGAGATAAGGAGTTGGACCTAGATAATTTCACAAAGCCTTTAATCAAGAAACTAGATAAGCCCTTCATTTTTTAAAATGTTGAAGCAGATGACGATCAAAATATGGACTTGGAATTGAAGCCTTACAATATAATCAAAGGATCAAGGATGTGAAATAACTCCTAAAAAGTGTTTCTCTTGTAGCGTTCACTCAAACTTAGATTTCTAATGGTGTTTTTCTGTATTAGTATCTTAGTTGTCCTTCTTGTCATATCGACCTCCCCCCCTCTTTTCTTTTTTATTTGAGTAGAGTCTCTTAAATGTTTGTATTAATAAAGTTCAAAACTTCTTGAAACAAAAATTATTTTTCTTACTCTTCTTTTTATCAACATGTTCAAGGAATAACTCCTAATAAGAGTGTTTCTCAACTCTCCAATATTTAAAAAATATCGAAACAACTAACCAATAATCTATTACCAATAAATTAATAACTCTTTTTGATTTGAATTATTGATTTTGGTTCGATCTTGGTCATGTTTGTACATACAAACATACTTCGTGACATCTCATAAAACCCCTTTCAGAATCAGAAATTCTGTACGAATTCAAACAAAAATATATTTCTACAGAACCCCTTACCCAAAGATACAAATAAACGAGAGGAATCTTATTAACTCAGTTATTTGACTATCCAAACTTTCACGAGAATTCGATTTCCAAAAAAAAAAGAATGTCACTTTTCTCAAAAGTCAGAGCAAACAAGAAATTCAGTCAGATAAAACAGAAAAACAGAAAACAGAGTCAAAAGGAAGAGATCAATTACTAGTTTCAGGTTCGACGATGACGAGAGCTTTGGAATCATCGGGTTTGTCTTCCGATTCTTTAGATGGAGGTACAGTTGATAAGACGATGGCTTTCTCCTCCGCGACATGTTCAGTAGTCTCCACTTTCTTGGCTTCTTCTTCACCCATATCTTAATGGAATTGCAGAATTGTAATATTATATCAGAGAGTGGGGTTGAAGAGAAGATATGTGTAATTGATAGTTGAAATAAATGTTGCCTTTAGAATTTAGAATAAAGAGAAGAAGCTAGAGACAGAGTGGACACCCATTTGTATAAGCTTAGCTGGATTATGATTTGTACATTTGTTGTAAAGGGCCCCATTTGTCAGCTGTCACACTCCATTGACAACACTCTCATAAACTTTTGCAAACATATAATCATGATTGATACAGTCGTTGGCCTAACTAAAATCATACCGGACACGATGTCAAATTCAACTTTAAAAAGTTTTTGGGGTTTCTCATCCGGATTCTGGTAATGGAGCTCGAGTAATCTAGATTCATGTCAAGTAGGACCCCCCTCAGCGGTAGAGCTCTCAAGGATGATTTTGTTTTATATTCAAAACTCGAAATTAAAATATCTGATTAAGGGAGGAGCAGTCTAGTCTTATTAACTGCACTACATAAGTTCAACTCTAAACATGATTGGCCCATCCTCATACTTTGGTTAATAATTGTGGTCCTCGCACTATGTATCCAGCAGGTGGAAGAAAAATATGATTAAAATATCTTCTTTCTAAAAAATATAATGCAAAAATTACTTATCTTTTATAAAATCAAACTCAGAATAATAATACGAAACATGAAAGTAGACAAGTAATATAGAGAAATAAGAGAGAATATTTGTCTTGATTTTTCAAGCAAGTATTTCTCAAGTGTATCTGATATAATTATTATTCCTCTATTTATAGTATTAGACTAGTCTTGTGCACTTGAGTTACACGTATATTCCGTGTTAAATTATGTAGAGTCGTTATAAATATATTTTTTTGCTAATTTTTCTATTTCGGAGAATATTCAGTGATATACCATCTACATTAAACTTGTCTAAAACTAACTAGTAAGCGTAGCTTCATTCATTGCACCAAATTCTTTGGTGCTAACTTACAAAAAGTAAAATTAATATTGAAAAATAAGATAAATCATTTGCTAATATATCAAAATTACACCAATTCTAAATTCTAATAGCGTAAATTTCTTTAGATCATCGTTATATACCTCAAGGTGAGAACAGTGCAATTTGTATCATAAAAATAAAAGCCAGGAAGGAGAAAAACCACATGGTACATATTTATATATAAAGCTTAAAATACAAATAAATGAAGAAATCTATTAGGCACAAAAGTTAAAAGATCAAGTAGACGGGTGTGCATGTACCATCCATCCCTTCTGTTGGGTTTAGAATCTTTTTTCTCTTTCTTATGTGGATAAATAAAAGTCTTATTAGGACCAGCCAACTTTAGTCTATAAGCCTAATATTATGTGGCATATATAAGACTTATTTAGGTCTTATTTTCAGAAACACGAGAGAGAAAAATCAAGAGAAATCCGTTTTAGAGATTGAGAGAGAGAGAAAAATTATGATTTGCTTCAAGAAATTTTCTGCTCAGGCAGTCCGCTTCATACAAGGTTTCCCACTTCATTAACCGTTGGATCGTGCTCAAATTTGAACTGGGAATTCTAAGTATCGGGTTCTTGCAATTCATCGGTTAAGATCGGATTTGGAGGTCTGTAACTTCTAATTTTGGGGTGTGAACAGTAGCTCGTTTTTGGGTGAAATCTCTCCTTTAATTCTCTAGTTTTGGTGCAATCTTGTTTTTTTGTTTCTCGTTGTTTGGCGCTTGTTTTGTGGCAAATTTTGGAGAACAATTTTGTAACTCTTGGTGTTTATAGTGGAGCTTTTGGTCCTGTGGTTTTTTACTCTTCACATCGAAGGGTTTTCCACGTAAATCGTTGTGTCTTGTGTGATTGACTTATTCTTATCTTGTTATTTTTGTTTGGTTGATATACTTGCTGTTCATTCTTCATATTGCTTGATTTGGTTTGTCTTCTCTTAGTTCAAATTGAAAGGGAAAGTTAGACTTGAGTATTATTCCGTTGTTATCCTGTCGGGCATTCTTGTTAGTGCCTTGCATTTCCCAATAAAGTGGTATCAGAACATAGTTTATTGTTCATTATTAATTTGAATGATGGAGGCAAATATGAGCAAGATGGTTTATTTGAATGACAGTAACTATCATACTTGCAGAGGCAAGATGGTTTATTTGAATGACAGTAACTATCATACTTGGAGAGGCAAGATGAAAGATCTTCTATTTGTCAAGAAGATGCATTTATCTGTGTTCGCTTCTGATAAACCCCAGTCCATGGCAAATGAGGAATGGGAATTTGAGCACTTGCAGGTTTTTGGCTATATTAGACAATGAGTTGAAGATAATGTTGGAAATCACATTGTGAATGAGACACATGCAACAAGTTTGTGGGACAAGCTCGAGACACTTTATGCTTCGAAGACTGGCAACAATAAGTTGTTTCTATTGAAACAATTGATGAATATCAAGTATAAAGAGGGCACTCCTATTTCTGATCATATTAATGATTTTCAGGGTGTTCTTGAACAACTATCTGGAATTAATGTAAAATTCGATGAAGAAATACAAGGACTATGACTTCTTAATACTCTGTCAGACTCTTTTGAAACTCTTCGAGTTTCTTTGACTAATTCTGCTCCCAATGGTGTTGTGACCATGGAATATGCTAAGAGTGGTGTCTTGAATGAAGAAATGAGAAGAAGATCTCAAGGCTCATCTTTTTCTACTTCACACTCCGATGTTTTGGTTACTGATGATAGGGGGAGAAACAAGTTCAAAGGTCAGAATGACAAAGATAAAAGTAAAGGTAAGTCAAAATCTAAATACAAGAATGTCACATGTGACTATTGCCACAAGAATGGGCATATCAAAAAATATTATTTTAAGTACAAGAGAGATATGAGACAACAAAAGAAAGAAGGTGACAATGAAAATCGTGTTGCTGTTGTTGCTAATGATGATCTTCTTGTTTCTTGTGATGAAAATGCCGTCAATCTTATTCGCGATGAGTCTAGCTGGTTTGTGGATTCTGGTGCTACTTCTCATGTCACGCCCAGGAAGGAATTATTTTCTTTTTATACTCCAGGTAATTTTGGGATGTTGAAAATGGGTAATAATCATGAGGTTACAGTTCTTGGTATTGGGACAGTTTGTTTGGAGAGTAATAATGGTTCCAAACTAGTTCTCAATAATGTCAAACATGCTCCAGATGTTCGCTTGAATTTGATTTCTGTGGGATACCTTGATGATGAGGGTTATGTTAATACCCTTGGTGCTGGCCAGTGGAAGCTTACTAGAGGTTCGATGGTTGTAGCCCGTGGTGACAAGTTATCTAACTTGTATGTTTTTCAGGGCTCTATTTTTAGAGGCTCAGTGAATTTGGTGGAGAATGATACTTCATCATTGTTATGGCATAGAAGACTGAGTCATATATGAGAGAAGGGGATGAATAATTTGGCTAAGAAGAATTTCCTTTCTAGAGTGAAACAAACAAAGTTGAACAAGTGTGTTCATTGCTTAGCAGGTAAACAGAAGAGAGTTTCTTTTTAGAGTCATCCGCCTTCAAGAAAACTTGATTTGCTGGAGTTGGTACATTCTGATTTGTGTGGTCCTTTTAAGGTAAGGTCTCATGGTGGTGCACTTTATTTTGTGACTTTTATTGATGATTATTCTAGCAAACTCTGGGTATTCTCTTTGAAGTCCAAGGATCAGGTACTTGATGTGTTCAAGAGTTTTTAGGCCTTGGTTGAGAGACTGACATGGAAGAAATTGAAATGCATTCATTCTGATAATGGTGGTGAGTATATTGGCCCTTTTGATAGATATTGCAGAGAGCAGGGTATTCTGCATTAGAAAACTCCTCCAAAGACTCCTCAGCTAAATAGTTTGGCGGAGAGGATGACTAGAACTCTTGTTGAGAGAGTTAGATGTATGCTTTCAGATGCTAAACTGCCAGATTTCTTTTGGGCAGAAGCACTTAATACTGCTGCCTATGTTATCAATTTATCACCTACTATTGCTTTGAATGGTGATGTCCCTGATAGAGTTTGATCTGGTAAGAATGTTTCTTATGATCATCTTAAAGTTTCTGAGTGTAAAGCCTTTCTGCATGTTCTTAAGGATGAGAGATCAAAGTTAGATGTTAAAACTAGGCAATGTATCTTTGTTAGTTATGGTCAAGATGAATTTGGTTATCGTTTCTTTGATCCAGTTGAGAAGAAACTTGTTAGAAGACGTGATGTTGTGTTCTTTGAAGACCAAACAATTGAAGATCTTGACAAAATTGAGAAAGTTGATTCTCAGAGTAGTGACAACCTAGTTGATGTTGATCCAGTGCCTTTGACTATTCCACCAGGTGAAAATATTCAAAATGATGAAAATCAAGTTGATATTGAAGATGGTGATCATATTCAGAATGACCAGTATGCCGCTGATGCTCCAGTGCATGACGATGTGGTTAGTCAGCAACCAACTATTATTGATGCTCCAGAGAGTTCTCTCAGAAGATCTACTAGAAAGAAAATACTTTCATCTCGTTATTCTTCCAATGAGTATGTACTCTTGACTGATGGGGGAGAACCAGAGAGTCTTGATGAGGCCAGAGAAAGTGAAGAAAAAGAAAAGTGGTTTGATGCTATGGAGGATGAAATAAAATCTCTACATGATAATCATACCTTTGATTTGGTTATGTTACCTAAAGATCGAAAAGCTTTAAAAAACAGGTGGATTTTTAGGATAAAACATGAAGATGGTAACCAGTTCCATGGTACAAGGCTAGATTAGTTATGAAGCGTTTTAACCAGAAAAAGGGAATTGATTTTGATGAGATATTCTCTCCAGTTGTGAAGATGTCATCCATCCGTGTGGTTCTAGGCTTGGCTGCAAGTCTGGACTTGGAAGTTGAACAGATGGATGTTAAAACTATTTTTTTCCGTGGTGACTTGGATGAAGAAATTTATATGGAGCAGCTGGAAGGCTTTGAAATCAAGGGAAAAGAGAATTGTGTTTGCAAATTGAAGAAGAGCTTGTATGGTTTAAAACAAGCTCCCAGGCAATGGTACAGGAAGTTTGGTTCTTTTATGAGTCAACAGGGCTTCAAGAAGACTTCTTCAGACCATTGTCTTTTTGTGCGAAAATTCTCTGATGGTGACTTTATTATCATTTTGCTTTATGTTGATGACATGCTTGTTGTTGGTCATAATGCTTGCAAGATTAAAGAGTTGAAGCAAGAGTTGAATAAGTCTTTTGCTATGAAAGACTTGGGACCAGCAAGGCAGATTCTTGGCATGCAGATTGTCCGTGATAGAGATGCCAAGAAGTTGTGGTTGTCACAAGGGAAGTATATTCAGAAAGTACTTCGTAGATTCAACATGGACAAAGCTAAGGTTGTCAATACACCTTTAGCTATGCACTTCAAATTGAGTACTAGACATTGTCCTTCCAGTGATGGTGAGAAGGAAGATATGAAGAAAGTTTCTTATGCTTCAGTTGTTGGTAGTTTGATGTATGCAATGGTGTGTACAAGACCAGATATTGCTCATGTTGTTGGTATTGTTAGCCGTTTTCTTTCTAATCCGGGAAGAGAGCATTGGAATGCTGTAAAGTGGACTATGAAATATCGTTGTGGCACTTCTAGTTTGAGTTTGTGTTCTGGTACAGGAAAGCCTATTCTTTGTGGTTACACTGATTCAGATATGGCTGGTGATGTTGATACTCGTAAGTCTACTTCAGGCAACTTGATTACTTTTGCAGGGGGAGCTGTGTCTTGGCAATCTAGGTTGCGAAAATGTGTTGTTTTATCTACTACAGAGGCTGAGCTTATTGCTGCTGTTGAAGCTTGTAAAGAGTTGATCTGGATGAAGAGATTTTTGGGGGAACTTGGTTGTGCTCAAGAGAGGTATGTGCTTTATTGTGACAATCAAAGTGCTATTCATCTTGGCAAGAATTCTACATTTCATGGTCGGTCTAAACACATTGATGTGAGGTATCATTGGATTCGAGATGTGTTGGATTCCAAGTTGCTTGAATTTGAAACAATCCATATCAATGACAATGGTTCCGACATGATGACTAAAGCTTTACCAAGAGGGAAGTTTGGGGATTGTTGCATGATCGCCGGGATGGCGGTCTCCTCCACATAGTTGTGAGGGGGAGAATTGTTGGGTTTAGGATTTTTTTTTCCTTTCTATGTGGATAAATAAAAGTCTTATTAAGACCAGCCCACCTTAGCCCATAAGCCTAATATTATGTGGCATATATCAGACTTATTTAGGTCTTATTTTCAGAAACACAAGAGAGAAAAATCAAGAGAAATCCGTTTTAGAGATTGAGAGAAAGAGAGAAAAATCTCGTTTTGCTTCAGGAAATTTTCTGCTCAGGCAGTCCACTTCAGACAAAGTTTTCCTCTTCGTTAACCGTTGGATCGTGCTCAAATTTGAACTGAGAATTTTCAGTATCTGGTTCTTGCAATGCAACGGTGGAGATCGGATTTGGTAGTATGTAGCTTCTGATTTTGGGGCGTGAATAGTAGCTCATTTTTGGGTGAAATCTCTCCTTTAATTCTCTAGTTTTGGTGCAATCTTGTTTTGTTGTTGCTCGTTGTTTGGCGCTTGTTTTGTGACCAATTTTGGAGAACAATTTCGTAACTCTTAGTGTTTATAGTGGAGCTTTTGGTCCTGTGGTTTTTTACTGTTCACATCGAAGGGTTTTCCACGTAAATCGTTGTGTCTTGTGTGATTGGCTTATTCTTATCTTGTTGTTTTTGTTTGGTTGATATACTTGTTGTCTATTCTTCGTATTGCTTGATTTGGTTTGTCTTCTCTTGGTTTAAATTGAAAGGAAAAGTTAGACTTGGGTGTTATTCCGCTGTTATCCTGTCGGGCATTCTTGTTAATGCCTTGCCTTTCCCCAATTCAAAGCCTTCTCTAAAATTTTGTAACTTCCAACTGCATATGCTTTTGAAGTAAGCAATGTACCTCACAAGATTATAAAATGGCCAATTTTTTTAGTATTGAAATATTGTATATGATGGCACTTCATTGTCCTTTACAACTCTTAAAATAACTAACCTATTAGCCATAACGTCATGTACATTATTATGAATTATATTATTTGTCTATAATACCTCTTCATTTCCCCACAACTTTTAACATGGCATATTTATAATAATTAAGAAAAATTTAAAAGAGACTTTCGAGTTTTTATAATATCATAGTACATAAATTGAAAATATAGGAAAAATGTAAAAAATAATATAATAAAAAGACAAATGAATTTCTTGGCTTATAAGAGATGTCACATCACCTTCTTTATGTCTTAATTAATTTATATTATATATAAATAAATTATTTATATAAAAAAAATGAAAATAAAATAAGTTATAGATAGATGAACAAATTATTGGAGGTTATGAATATGAAATGCTTGAAGTTATAAATATTACCAATATTAGTTAAGATTAGAATTTATGTAATTGAAGAGGAATCATCAGTTAAGGAGATGATTTTACAAAATAAAATAATTAAAAGAAATGAGAGAAAAAGTTTTTAAAAGGAGAAAAAAAAGATAAATTGAATTCTTGACCAAAGAGATGCCACATCACTACTTTTTTTCTAGCTTTATATTATGTATAGATTTTTAATTATTATGATATAGATGATATGATAATTTTACTATTTAATATATGATTAATTAGATGTTTTATAATATTTTAATTTAGTGTGGGGATAAAATGGTAATCCAACTTTGCACTTTGAAGCTTCCCACTTTTAATATATATATATATATAGACACACTACACTTATTATAAAGCTTAAAAAATAATAATTTAATAATTGCTTTGAGATTCAATAATTTTGACGGTATAGTTTTATGGTGAACTAATACCCCTAATTGCAGCTACACTACAATTCAATACTCCTAATTAAATTATAAGTTATTATTAGCAAGATGAAGAAAAAGGGCCATATCTCACTTCCAGATAGTTGCAATTGGATATGAGTTTAGCTTTAATTTCATTTCAGTATTTTCTCTTATCTATTAGTTTTTTTTTTTTTAAATCATTTTTGTTATGAAACTATATAAAACAATGAGAAGCAAGTAGAGAGAAGAGAGAAGACTTATTATTTCTCTTGGATGATTTTACCATGAAGAGAACCCCTCTATTTATAGGGAAAAATTGACTTGGTCCCAAAGTTAAGGTTTCTAATTTTTCTGTAAAAGATAAACATTCATTATATTTATAACACACTCGTAGATGATGTGCCTCATTAAAATAACCTTACTAGAAAAACTTTGAAAAATAAACTCTAGTGAAGGAAAAAGAGTACACATATCTAATAGTACACATCTAATTGCTGCCTCATTAAAAATCTTACAAGAAAACCCAGTAGGACAAAATCTCGTAAGGGAAAAAGAGTAGTGTGTATTAAATCTCTGTAATGAGAACATCAATCTAGAGACTTGAATCTTCGCATTCCAAGTTTGTGCACCATCTTCTTGAAAGTTGTAGTTGGCAGAGACTTGGTGAACAAATCAACCACATTGTCACTCGAAAGAATCTTCTGCACATTGTTATCACCATTCTCTTGGAGCTAATGTGTGTAGAAAAGCTTTGGCGAAATGTGTTCCGAACTATCTCCTTTTATGAATCATCCTTCATGATCAAAGAATTCTGCAAGTTCCTCACTTCAATCTCTTTATGCAAATAATCTATTGCCTTTTGAATACTCTTCAACAGTTCAACTCAAGTTATTAACTTGCATAACAATACAAAAGATTCTTGATTGATTTAATCCATATGAGGATTATAAACAAGTTTTTCAATAACTTGTATATGCTTCATGCATTTTGAATCCTTAAGATATTTTCATATCAATTTTTTCAAGTGGAAAATATTCAATATTAAATGTATGACATCTTCTAGTATCTAGACTGCAAGTCAAATAAACTTTATGCTTATCAAGATGTATCATTCTACTTTCACTTGATAATTATTTCTATTCCAACATGCTTTAATAGAGGTAGAATTTATATTCTCATAATCTTTTACAATATAGTGTTATATTGTATCAAAGATATCATTGATGAGATATCACTTTGTATCGATTCACAATACAACATAACTTATTGAGATCTCATACTCGGTCACAGATAAACTGCCCTGAACCAAGCTCTCAAATCTCAGACGACTCTCCTCCCTTACGCTCCAAGGAATGAAGCGGTCCTGGAAAGCACTAGAAAACATATCTCACTCTGTCGGAGGCGATCCAATTGGTCTAGACCTCACAAAAGACCTCCACCACTCTCTGGTGCGAAAACTGGACACCAGAAACATCTATCATACCCACTGCCTCAAGCATCTCATGGCACAAGGTAAAGAACTCATGAGAATCCTCACTCTTACCACCCTAAAACTGGGGTGGTTTCATCTTATGAAACCTCTCATAGCACTGGTGATCTGCCACTATCAAAATAACCTTAGGAGCAATCTGTGCACCAACAGCCGGTGCAGGAACCATTGGTGGCTAGCCCATCTGAACATGAACACCTGGAGTCTGCTGCTGACCTGGGGTCTGCGCCCTCGGAGAAAAGTTCCCTAACACACCAAACATCCTCAACAAAGTCTCCTGAAGCTAGGAGATCCAAACTCGAGAAGAACCTGGTCCTCAACAGCCTCAACATGTGGCTTAAAGAAGCCTCTCTAGCTGGTGCCGCTCCACGGGTACAACCTCTAACCAGTGCTACTCCATTAGCACAACCTCTAGCTCGGCCCTACCTCTACCCCTAGCTGGGTCTCAACAACAACCTCGGGGACTGCCTCCCCTCTACCAATGGAAACATAAGCTTTGGTCCTCGACGTCTGTCAAAACAACACGCAACAACTCAACACTAGCGGAAGTAACCACACACGATAAGAAAGGATGAATAAAAAGAAGTTTCCTAACAATCCTTGTAGCCTCTTGAAGATAAGTACAACGTCTCTGTACCGATTCTCAAGACTCTACTTAGACTTGGCTTGTACACATGTGGGACCTATGAACTGGGCACTGATATCATTTTTTCACGACCCAAAAATATACATGATTGAACTTGTCTATTTCCACCAAGACAAGTCAACTCCAACCTAAAGAAACCGAAAGAAAAAAGGGAAATGCAATAAAACAAAAAAAGACAAAGGCGGAAAACTTAGTCATTCTAAACAATACCCCAAAACCTAGTTGTCACGTGTACAAGCCACTAATGAAAATATTGAATTGAAAAGATAAATACAATTCTCAGTCTTTGTTTCTCAAGTAGAATTAAGCTTAAAAAGAAAAGGAAAAGAGGGCCCCGCCAAGATGACGAGCAACTATCTCTCGAATCCTTCATGAGCCTCGACTATCAGGAGAAGAAAAAGATCACGTGGGTTCGAACTCGGAACCTACACAAGTGTAGTAGCAAGGGGTGAGTACAAAAAATATGGTACTCAGCAAGCAACCTACTAAACAAAACAACTAGCTAGAAAATGAATACCCATGACTCTCCAACCAAACATCTTCAAACTAAAACATGCATAAAAATTAGCCCAACCTAGCGATTCTACAATACCCGGCTCACAAGGCCCAATATTCACAATCTGATAGCCACAATTCAAAGATTAAACGAGTTAAATAAGTCAATCTCAAAGTCAAGTAATTCAGTCACACGCAACAAGTACATCAATCTCAAGTATCAAGCAAGTCACGCATAAACATCAAGGCATAAAGTCACATAATCAAATCACTAGCCGAAACCATTTTCCATCAGTACAATATCACTTGCCGACAATTACCTCAGCATAATAACACTCGCTGGAAATTACATCAGCATCACAACATTCGCAGCAAAAACCTCAACATCATAGTACTCACCGGCAAAGGCCCCAACATCATAAATCATCACATGTCTCATCATGGTGTTCACAATCAATGCACACAAGCAATATCATACCACACAAAAGAGACAACAATTTGCACAATTCAAGTCCATATTCATGCTTTCAAGCATTTCATCAATCAATTAACAAGGGTTACATTAAGGCAACTCACATCATCATTTCCAACCCATGGACTTTTTCGTTTCAACCCCTTTTTATTCATTTAGATGTAACAAGTGGATTTAACCCTTCACCCCATCCTCATTACTCCCAAAACACAAGCAACGAAGAAAGCATACGAATTCAACTAGAATACAAGATTTATGAAGCCAATTTCCTTAAATCAAAGAAAAATCACTCCAAAAGTTGAGTCTTCCCCTTTCGAATCACTTCTAAAGCTAAACCATCTAAAATACTCAAGTATTCACAATCACCCATCGGAAACAACAATTCTCATATCAATTGTATAGAGAAATGGGTCAAACAACTCAAAACTCAATATCAAAATGGAGGTTTGAATCCGGAAAACAACACTTGAAACATTACTCAAGGCGTTAGGAACTCATTAGGGAAAATTATTTAAAAAATGGGCTTAACATCAGTTCATAAACTCACTTTTACTTTAAAACTTAAGTTCATGAAGAACCCACAATTTATTAACCCAAAATCTTGATTTAAACTCATAAATTCAATGATAATAATGGGTAATCGAAGTTTTAGAGTTAAGAAATGTTACCCAAAGATTTTACTCAAAAACCTGGTCTAAATCGCCTTCCCAAAGCTCCCAAAACTCAAAAATGGTGAAATGGGATTGAAATCCCGATTTTTAGAAGACATTCTGCCCAAGTATCAAATGCTCATCGCGATCGTGACCCAGAGTCACGCGATGGTGATGAGTAACACAGTCAATTCATTAAAGTTGACCATCGCGATCGAGTCGAGACCTCTACGATCGTGATGCACTATAATATGGCGCTACACAATCGCGATGAGGGAGCCTTACGATCGCGATGACAACATGGTCATGCACCAGAACTAGAAACCAACCAACTCAATATCTTCGAAAGGACCCTCGGGATTCGTTCAGAACTTCGTACACAAAACCACATATGAAAATCAATAATACTTGACGTTCTGGACTCAATGGAACTGTCAAAACATGAATCTGAGATCTCATTGACCCGACATCCGTGAAAACCACAAGAAACTAACTAAACGCCTAGAAGAGCTAAAACAAACTCGGGACCTCTAAAAAATCAACCAATACCTCGCCTAGGCCTACAATCATCCCTCAAATCCAACGAAACTCTCAAAATTCTGATCCGAGCACCCGATACCCGAAGATTTACCGAAGTAAACCAAAAGGCTAAATTTCCATAATTTCACAACTTAAGACCTCAAATCCTCAAAAAAGACTTGGAATCTGAAACTAACAACTCTCATATATCAAATTTCACATTTCGGGCGGTCGGAGTAGACTTCTTTGGAAAAAAAAACTGTCATGCTTCGAGCCTACATCTTGGGTGTGGTCGGCACTCGAGAACCATTACTAGCCCCAAGCGAACCCTTGGCCTGGCTTTACTCTTAGCGAAAGACTTACTCATGAATAAAATAACTTAAAAGGTAAACTTTACTCAATTGTCTCAAAAGATACACTCATAATGTTTTAGAAATAAACATTCAACTAGCCAATGTGGCAACTCAAGTCTCAACATAAATAACTGAAAATGAAAAGACTCATGAACTATGTCTATCTATCTATGAAGCCTCTAATACTATGAGGGATGTCGGGAAAAGACCACCGATCATCCTAAGAAAACTGAATAGTAAAAACATGATAAAAAGGATCCTCCGGAAGCAAGGAGGCTCACCAAACAACTCTGGAGCTTAACTGGATCAACGAAGTGCTGGATGTTGATCCTGGTTACCTGTATCTGCATCATAAAAGATGCAGGCCAAATGGCGTCAGTACATGGAATGTACGAGCATGTGAGGGGAAATCTAAACAAGACATAAGCTTGAACTGGAACTGAAGAAACACTTACCTCTTCTCAACTCAACTCAACTTCATTTCAATATAAAGCAATAGAAATAATGCAGTATAAAGATAAGCTTTAAAATAGTATATAGCAACTCAGTGTATTAGAAAATACAATATAAACTTTGTTTGTATGCAAAAATAAAAAATAGAAATTGCTGGGAGATTCTCTAACTAACAACCATCACTATGAGCTATGTTATGATACAACGTCTAGCCCACGCTATCAAAACTGTCCTATACTTTGCCGGGGTATAGCACCTACTAACTAAGTGGATCCACTAGTCTATGTTAAAAGCATTAAGGAATCATCTAAAAAGTATGACTCTTTCTACCCATGTTGGCTACATGGTTTATGGGGGTTGTGTGTTATATGAATCTCTCCCATATCGGTGCTCAATACTACTCCCAAAATATACTTAGCTCATTATGTTTTAAAGAAAATATTTCCTCTTTCTGTGGTTTGAGATTATTACTGAAAAATCTTTCTCTAAAAAGAGAATACTGAAAACTGCTCATGAACTCTTTTGGAAATCGGTGTTTCCTCTTTTGCTTAAATGTGAAAACATTTACTCCTACGAATACTTAGTTTCCGTATATCATTTTAATGAAAATGAATGAAACTCTTCTCTTCCTCAAACTGAATTGCTCAAGTCATTTAAATAAGTTTTAAGGATTTGTAAAAGACTTCTTAAAAGACTCGAAGAACTCTCAAGACATGACTCTTAAATTTACCTTGTATTT
>JAJONR010006235.1:0-36543 GCA_029582245.1 Solanum etuberosum | reverse complement strand
GGCTTGGCTGCAAGTCTGGACTTGGAGGTTGAACAGATGGATGTTAAAACTGCTTTTCTCCATGGTGACTTGGATGAAGAAATTTATATGGAGCAGCCAGAAGGCTTTGAAGTCAAGGGAAAAGAGAATTATGTTTGCAAATTGAAGAAGAGCTTGTATGGTTTAAAACAAGCTCCCAGGCAATGGTACAGGAAGTTTGGTTCTTTTATGAGTCATCAGGGCTTCAAGAAGACTTCTTCAGACCATTGTGTTTTTGTGCAAAAATTCTCTGATGGTGACTTTATTATCGTTTTGCTTTATGTTGATGACATGCTTGTTGTTGGTCATAATGCTTGCAGGATTAAAGAGTTGAAGCAATAGTTGAATAAGGCTTTTGCTATGAAAGACTTGGGACCAACAAGGCAGATTCTTGGCATGCAGATTGTCCGTGATAGAGATACCAAGAAGTTGTGGTTGTCACAAGGGAAGTATATTCAGAAAGTACTTCGTAGATTCAACATGGACAAAGCTAAGGTTGTCAATACACCTTTAGCTATGCACTTCAAATTGAGTACTAGACATTGTCCTTCCAGTGATGGTGAGAAGGAAGATATGAAGAAAGTTCCTTATGCTTCAGTTGTTGGTAGTTTGATGTATGCAATGGTGTGTACAAGACCATATATTGCTCATGTTGTTGGTATTGTTAGTCGTTTTCTTTCTAATCCAGGAAGAGAGCATTGGAATGCTGTAAAGTGGATTATGAGATATCTTTATGGCACTTCTAGTTTGAGTTTGTGTTTTGTGGTTACACTGATTCAGACATGGCTGGTGATGTTGATACTCGTAAGTCTACTTCAGGCTACTTGATTACTTTTGCAGGGGGAGCTGTGTCTTGGCAATCTAGGTTGCAAAAATGTGTTGCTTTATCTACTATAGAGGCTGAGCTTATTGCTGCTGTTGAAGCTTGCAAAGAGTTGATCTGGATGAAGAAATATTTGGGGGAACTTGGTTGTGCTCAAGACAGGTATGTGCTTTATTGTGACTGTCAAAGTGCTATTCATCTTGGCAAGAATTCTACATTTCATGGTCGGACTAAACACATTGATGTGAGGTATCAACGGATTCGAGATGTGTTGGATTCTAAGTTGCTTGAACTTGAAAAGATTCATACCAATGACAATGGTTCCGACATGATGACTAAAGCTTTGCTAAGAGGGAAGTTTGGGGATTGTTGCATGATCGCCGGAATGGCGGTCTCCTCCACATAGTTGTGAGGGGGAGAATTGTTGGGCTTATGATCTTTTTTCCCTTCCTATGTGGATAACTAAAAGTCTTATTAGGACCAGCCCACTTTAGCCCATAAGCCTAATATTATGTGGCATATATAAGATTTATTTAGGTCTTATTTTCAGAAACACAAGATAGAAAAATCAAGAGAAATCCGTTTTCGAGATTGAGAGAAAGAGAGAAAAATCTCGTTTTGCTTCAGGAAATTTTCTGCTCAGGCAGTCCGATTAAGACAGATCCGTTGGATCGTGCTCAAATTTGAACTAGGAGTTCTAAGCATCTGGTTCGTGCAATTCAACGGTGGAGATCGGATTTGAAGGTCTTTAGCTTCTGATTTTGGAGCGTGAACAGTAGCTCATTTTTGGGTGAAATCTCTCTTTTAATTCTCTAGTTTTGGTGCAATCTTGTTTTGTTGTTGCTCGTTGTTTGGCGCTTGTTTTGTGGCCAATTTTGGAGAATAATTTTGTAACTCTTGGTGTTTATAGTGGACCTTTTGGTCCTGTGGTTCTTTACTCTTCACATCGAAAGGTTTTTACACGTAAATCGTTGTGTCTTGTGTGATTAACTTATTCTTATCTTGTTGTTTTTGTTTGGTTGATATACTTGCTGTCCATTCTTCGTATTGCTTGATTTGGTTTGTCTTCTCTTGGTTCAAATTGAAAGGGAAAGTTAGACTTGAGTATTATTCCGCTATTATCCTGTCGGGCATTCTTGTTAGTGCCTTGCCTTTCCCAACAATCTCTACCATGGATTCTTTGAAATCTTTGTGTGGATCTTTAGATGACTTCACCACTGCATATCTTGTTCTTGAAGAAACACTTTTTATGGTTACTATTCTAGGAGATTTTGTTCTCAACTTCACCCCAATTGATGATGAACTCCCTAAAATTATTCTTTTTGGACTTGTACTCTGTTCTGTTTTCAGTGTTATACACTTGAGCTCTGTTTTTTCTTCTTCTTTTTTGTTGGGCTTGGTTATAATTGGAGGAAGATCAATTTTTGAAATAGAGTCAAAGATAGGATCATTGCAACGACGGTGAGTTGGTGATAGAATCATGGATTTGGGAGAATGAAGAGAGGATTGTGGTTCAGAGGAAGAAGATGAAAAAGGGGAATTGACACATTTAGGAGAATTTGATGTGTTTCTCCTCATAATGTTATTCCTTTTCTTGGAAGATTTCGTTGTTGTTTCTGAGAAATTAATAATATTGTTGGAGACAGTGTAACATTGGTTTGATGAGAATTATTAGACTAAGGTTTCTTGAAAAGTAATATGATTTTCTATAGTGTTGTTCAAGATCTGATGATGAGTAAAATACTGAAGAAGATGAAGATGATAATGAGGTCGACGAGGATGTTTGTTTTCTGTTGATTTGGCTTCGGGTTCGGGTTCGGCTTTTTCCCATGTCCTTGAGCTTGTAAAACCAAGCGTTTGGTACCATATCTGATAATTTAAATCTATAATTACCCATTTTTCTCTGCTTCTGTATTGAAGGTGAAAATATGGGAGTGAGCCAAGGAGGGTAAATAGGCAGGGGAATGGATGTGATGGTATTTTTAAAAAATATGCGGATAAATGAAGTTTGAACTTGAAATTTCAAGGTGAATAATTGAGTCAACTTATATCTACAATGTAGGTTTTTGCTTAAAGGGTTCGAGTGAATGACCCTACAATTCCCTAGATCCGTCTTTGAGTACTCCCTCTCTTCCATAATGCTTATCATGTTTTATTATTTTTTTACCAAAATAATATGACAAGAATTCACAATATTATGATTTTATTATTTTCGTTTTTTCACCACATTAATATGATTCGAATTTGTAATCAATGATATTTTTACTATAGTTATCTTCATTGTAATTTTAAAATATATTCTATATATTAGAAAGGAGAGTTTCAACATGTTAGTTTTTAGTCATTAATAAAAAAAATTAGGATATCATGATCTTTGATATGTTATTGCAAGATTTGCTTGCTTAAGAGGGTTGTCCTCTATGTTTAGTTATTTAGACCTCATTACTAACTCCAAAAAAAAAAAAGTCATCATTTTCATTTAAATTACGAATCATACCCTTAAAGTGAAATGTCATGGAGTATGGTAGGACCCACGCATTGAGCTTTCCAACGGACACATAACACTTGTGTTGTAATTTTCTTCATATATTTTTCATTTCCATTTGAATTTGGTGAAATATAATTACTTATTTGTATAATGTATAAAGATTCAGATTAAAGAGTTTAAATTACTCTACTTTACTCTAATTAACTCCACATATTTTTCATTTGAATCTCATGAAGGATAATTACTTATTCATATTCAAGTGTATTTGAAGTGTATAAATTTATTATACTTAAGTAATTTAATGAGTTAATATCGTTCTTAGAAAAATGAATAATTTTTCATCAATACGTAAATAATATACTTTATATGTATAAGTATCGTTTTTAGTATTTAATGGTATAATGTTTTCATTAATATAAATGATTTATCATTTCACAATCATCCGCCATTCATGAATCAAGAATTTATTCAACTTTGAGTATGCAATACTATGTGTATATGATCAATAACTACTTAGGTGTGTTCGGTACGATGAAAATCATTTTTTTAGAAAATGATTTCTAGAACAATAAGTAAGTTTCTTACTTATTTCCTTGTATTTGATCATGCACAAGTAAAAGTAATTATTCTAAGAACTTTTGTATATAATTTAGACAAATACTATGAAAGATGAATTAGATGGAGGATAATATAGTGGTGATGGGGAAGAGGATGGGAAGTTCAAGGGATGAGGTAAAGCTGAGGTATGTTAACGTTAAATGGGAAAGAACAAAAAACTTATTATTCTAAAGAAAATATTTTTCAAAGATTTACACCAATCAAATATGAAAATATTAACATTCTCTCTATCGAATACACCCTTAGACGCATCAACTTTTTTCCTCCAATTTCACATTTTTATATTTTTTTTAAAAACGTTTAATAATATTGGGCTCTTGCTGACATGGGCCACCACTACTACTTAACTATAAGTGTGGATAACCACACAGGTGGCGGTCAACATGCCTGCTTCACCTGTCTGGTTACACACTTAGATATAAATTTGTCTACTTTTTCCGTCTGCTTTAATTTGTTTTTCTTACTTTTTAATTTTTTATATATATTTAAAAATTGCGTAAAAAAAAACTATAAATCATGATATTTGACAACTTAAAATATTTTTAAAAAAACACATAAAAAATTCAATTGCTTATAAAAAAATTTGATTGATTCATAAAATTAATATATCAGTATCACATAAAATGGGACAAAAGAAGTAACATGTATTATTTAATCTGAAACCTACGTAAAAAGGATTGTAAATCTCAATAATTAACAACTTATTGACTCTTGAAACTCTATTTGTGCTACATATATTGGGACAAGGGAAGTAACATATATTAGTTCAAAATTACATAAAAAGTACTATAAATTACAATAATTAACAATTTAAAATATTTAAAAATCATATTAAAATTTAATTCTCTCTAAATTTTATCTATGTCACATAAAATGATACAAAAAAAAAAGATATTGGACCCGTACTAGCACAGACACTTGTATCTAGTATATATATATATATATCAAACTCAAACAGGTTAAAATGGATCAAATTAATAAATAAATAATAATTTAATATTCAAAATTTGCTCCTATCATAATAAATCAGGTTAAAATGGCCAATGGGTCACATAATAAATTACAATCCATCCCATTCATTACGACCCAACCTTTTCTCTTTTTTCTTTTCTGAAAAAAAGAGTTAAAGCTAATTTATTTTTCTTAAATTCGTATCTTAAAAGTTTATTAAAATTACATAATTCAAAATCTTCAATTTAATTTTTATGTATCAGTTTCTGTTGCATTTTAACCCATTAAATTACATTATTTGATCATTTTAACCAATAATTTGATGAGTTAATCCGAGATTAATTCATAATGTCATAGTTGACTCATTTAAATTTAAGCAAGTTGCTCAAATTATTAGTGTTCCAAGGACTTCACTCTTTATATTTATGTCAAACAATTCAGAAACAAATATGCACATAATAGAAAGATTTCAACTTTCCAACTAAATATTATTATAAATAATGAAGAAACGTAACTAGTAGATACAAATATGAACCTGTAAAATAAATTAGATCTAATACTTGAATACTTCTATATTCAATTTGATACCCTACTACAAATTTTTTTTCTCTTTCAAAGTAAACTGTAGAATTATGGAGAACCATTTCAAGCTGATGGGTAATTGTGTCTTTACTCAATTAAGATATTTTGTAAAGTTGTTAGAAAGTTTGTTAGGCATAGTTAGTTGGTTAGTTCATAGAGTTAGTTAGTCCTCTAACTATATAATGTACTCCACTATTCAGATTGGAATAAGATTGATTCTCCTTCTTCTCTCTCAAGCCTTACTCTGCATGATCCTCAAGCTTATGAGTTTTTCCATGGCTGCAAACATGGTATCAGAGCATTTATCATCGATCTGAAGTATTTCTTTCCTCAACTCAACGCAGCAAGTTCGTAGGAAGTTATCTCATCTAAGTCAGATCTAAAATTGCGAAAACATGGCAATCGAGGAGGAGCAAATCAACACAAATGGAGTGAATATTCAGCAGACAATTCACGCCATTCCTACACTAGATCACAATCACCCACTGTTTCTGCAGCCAACTGACACTCCAGATAGTTCTCTCATCTCGCTTCAGTTAACTGGATCTGATAACTATGCTTTATGAAGTCGATCTATGTAAATTGGACTGCTAGGCAAAAGCAAGTTGGGGTTTGTGGATGGTAGGTTTCCTAAGTCTCAATTTCCAGCAATGTAACATGATCAGAGGGAGAAAGTAAATGTTGTAGTACTGTCCTGGATCATGAATTCAGTCAGACCTGGTCTTCTAAGTAGTGTAGTATATGCATCACATGCTAGCAAAGTATGGGAGGATCTAAAGGAGAGATTCAACAAAGTCAATGGATCTAGAGTCTTGTTTCTGCATAGAGAGATTCATACTCCCACTCAAGGAACAGTGACAATTGCTGATTACTTCTCTAAGTTGAGGGATCTCTGGGATGAGTTTGATGCCATCATGCCTTGCCAAAGGTGTCCTTGTCCAGAATCCAAAAGCTGCTTGCAACATTTCGAATATCAGAGGTTACTTCAGTTCTTAATGGGACTGAATGAGTCATACAGGAGTCAAATTATGATGATGAGCCCAACTCCAAGTGTTAACAAGGCCTACTCAATGTTGATTGATCAGGAGAGCCAGAGAACATTAGTCAATTTTACTCAGGGAATGCACATAGGTAATACACATGATGGAACTTCTCAGTTAAGTAACACCATACCTAGTCACAATGATGTTACTACATTGTTTGGCAATAATAGGGTTACTAATCATATGGGTGGTAGTGGAGTTTCACATCATGGTGCTAGTAGTAGCAGCATCTATAGAGGAAAAAAACCCCAGGTCTTATGTGAAGTCTATGGTTTCAAAGGACACACAAAGGATACCTGTTACAGGATTGTTGGATATCCTACTGATTGGAAAGGGAAAAAGAAAGGAGCTCCAGCACACTACCAGTCCAGCCATGCAAGTACTATTCCCTTTGCCAATCATACTAGTGTTATGATTGCAGGCACAGGAACAAGCAGTCAACTCCTGGCCTCAACAAATTGGTCATCAACTACCTCTGCAACAATTTCCAACTTAAGGCTACTCACCAAGCCTCCAAATACAGTCTCACAACTCCAGAGTTCTTCCCCAGATGCAACAGTTTGATCTTCAACAAAGCAGAGGAGACTCTCCACTCATGCATCATGTCAGGCCTTACTTCACTCCTGATCAATACCAACAAGTTGTTCAAATGCTGAACAAGAGTCCCACTGATGGCTCATCCACCAGTACTACTGCAGCAGGGAACCTGATATCCCTAATGTCCAATTACATGACTCAAAATTAGATAATTGATACATGTGCCTCCAACCATATGACATCAGACAGAAACACATTGAAAGACTGTCAGGCTGTTCCAACTACTACCAATAGTCAAGTACAATTACCAACTGGAAATATTGTGTCAGTCTCTCATACAGGGAAAAGCACTGTATTTAAGGATCAAGATATTACAAATGTGTTGTTCATACCTGAATTTAAATACAATCTTCTATCAATATCCCAACTCACAAAAGAATTACAGTGCTCAGCAATATTTTTTCCTATTTTTTGTATTTTTCAGGACCTCTCCACTGGACAGGTGAAGGGGATTGGTAGAGAACATCAAGGTCTATATGTGCTATATGAAGGGTCAAGTCTACCAACCTGTTCCTCTTCATCATATCAAGCCAGTCACACAGTCAATTCAGTCTCCACTAATAATGCTCATCTTTGGCATCTTAGATTGGGCCATGCTTCCTTAGAAGTACTAAACAAGCTTGGTGGTCTTCTTCACCTAACTCAGTCTTCTAAATCTTCTCATTGCACTGTCTATCCAATAGCGAAACAAGCAAAGTTACCTTTTCCTATTAGTACTAGTATGTCTCAATTTGCTTTCCAATTACTTATTGTGATGTATAGGGACCCTATAGAGTTCCCACTTATGATGATTAGAGATACTTTGTTACCCTAGTAGATGACTACTATAGATTTACTTGGTTGTACTTGTTGCATTCTAAATCTGATACTGTTGTAGTCCTGTAAGACTTTATCAATACAGTTCAGAATGTTTTCTCTTCTACTATTAAAACTCTTAGAACTGATAATGGCTGTGAGTTTCTAAGTACTTGTTTTCAAGATCTGTTAAAGAACTTTGGCATCCAACATCAAACCACATGTGTCTACACTCCCCAGCAAAATGGAGTGGTTGAAAGGAGGCATAGAACCATACTTGGTATGGCCAGATCCCTCAGATTCCAATCAGAAATGCCCTTGAAGTTTTGGGGATAATGTGTTATCTCTGCAGTATATCTTCTGAACAGGCTTCCTTCTAGAGTTATTGGCCATAAGACACCTTATGATTTGCTCTATCTGCACCCTCCCACTGTGACTCATCTCAGGGTATTTGGCTGTCTGTGCTATGCCACAAGTCCTAAGAAAACTGACAAGTTTGCATCTAGAGTCATCCCAGCTGTTTTCATGGATTATTCACACTCACAAAAGGGGTACAAATTATATGCACTAACCAACAAGTCATTCTTTTTTAGCAGACATGTTGTGTTCAAGGAAGACATCTTCCCTTTCAAACATATGAATGATTCTATATCTCATATATTTCCAGTACTTGACTTGTTGTCTCCTTACTCTCATTTGAGCAGTGACAATGCTCTTGTTCCTTGTCATGATAATCAGGTTGTGGTTGATCAAACACAACATGCTGCTCCCTCTCGAGTTGTGGTTTCTGAACCTAGGAGGTCTGCTAGACATCACAAGCCTCTAGGGTGGTTGCAAGACTTTGTATCTAGTTCTAAAGCCTCTTCCTGTCTCTATCCCATCCACTCCTATGTCAATTACTCAACTGTGAACCCAACTCATGTACAAGTCCTGGCCTCTATTGATACTCATCATGAACCTTAGTCGTTCAAGGAGGCTTCTCTTGATCATAGGTGGGTGGATGCTATGAAATTGGAAATTGCTGCACTTGAGGAAAATCATACTTGGAGTATAGTGGATCTACCTCCTCATAAGTCCCCTATTGGATGTAAGTGGATCAACAAAGTCAAATACAAAGCTAATGGTGAGGTGGAGAGATTCAAGGCCAGATTAGTGGCAAAAGGGTTCAGCCAAAAGAAGGGCATAGATTACTCTGAAACATTTTCTTCAGTGGCTAAAATGGTGTCTGTTAGGACTGTAATTGCTCTGGCTGCTTCCAAACAGTCATTTATTTACCAGATGGATGTTCATAATGCCTTCCCAATGGTGTTCTTGATGAGTTTGCTAGACAGGGGGCCTCTTCTAAGATCTGCAAACTCCACAAGTCACTCTATGGACTTAAACAGGCCCCAGACAGTGGAATAAGAAGTTGACTGAGGCTCTAGAAGATTTGGGGTTCATACAAAGCCACTTTGACTACTCATTATTCACTAAGAAGGAAGGGGAACACATTACGTGTATGTTGATGATCTGTTAGTCACAGGGAGTTGTCCAAAACTGATAAATCATACAAGAGCTGAGTTGCAAACCAAGTTCAAGATGAAAGATCTTGGTGAACTAAAGTTCTTTCTAGGCATAGAATTTGCCAGATCAAAGAGTGGGATAGTAATGTCACAAAGAAAGTATGCTCTAGAACTAGTTGCAGAATCTGGCTTGAGTGGTTCTAAACCATCAGGAACACCTTTAGAGTTGAATCTAAAGCTCACCTATGAAGTATATGACAAATGTATAAAGAAGGAAAACAATGACACTGTGCTCAAGGATCCTGCTCCATATCAGAGGTTGGTGGGCAGATTATTATATTTAACCATGACAAGACCAGAGTTAGCCTTTGCATTGCAGGTTCTAAGTCAGTATATGCATAGTCCAAAGGTCTCACATATGGAAGCAGCCCTGAGAGTTGTAAGATACATTAAAGGGGCACCTGGTCTAGGATTGTATATGCCAGCAGAATCCACAAACACTTTGACTTGCTACTGTGACTCAGATTGGGGAGCATGTCTGCAGACCAGAAGATCAGTGACAGGTTATCTTGTGAAGCTTGGAGGAGCCTTGATCTCCTGGAAATCAAAGAAACAAGACACAGTATCTAGAAGTTCAGTTGAAGCTGAATTCAGAAGCATGGCATCTGCAACTGCTGAGATTATTTGGTTAACTGGTCTACTAAAGGAGCTGGGAGTTGAAGTACAAATTCCTATTCAACTAATGTGTGATAGTAAAATAGCAAATCAAATAGCTGTGAATCCTATTTTCCATGAAAGGACCAAGCACATAGACATAGATTGCCATTTTGTGAGGGAAAGAATACTGCAGGGACTGATCAGAACTAACCATGTATCTACCAGTGATCAACTAGCTGATATACTAACTAAAAGCCTAGGAAAAGCTCAACATGAGTATTTACTTAGTTCACTTGGTGTAAAAGACTTGTTTGGCCCATCAACTTGAGGAGGGATGTTGAATTATGAGAACCATTTCAAGCTGATGGGTAATTGTGTCTTTAGTCAATTAAGATATTTTGTAAAGTTGTTAGAAAGTTTGTTAGACATAGTTAGTTTGTTAGTTCATAGAGTTAGTTAGTCCTCTAACTATATAATGTACTCCACTATTCAGATTGGAATAAGATTGATTCTCCTTCTTCTCTCTCAAGCCTTACTCTGCGTGATCCTCAAGCTTATGAGTTCTTCCATGGCTGCAAACATAAACCAAAAGGTAATCTCAACTAGAAAAGAAATTAGAAAAACGATTTATCCGATGGATTTGACGCCACTACTTACTGCCCCAAAAATCATATTTTAGATAAATGATTTTTTCAAGATTCCGATTCACCTACTTCAGAATTTTAAATTAAAATAGATTAGGTGAGCTTACAAAATAATTCAATTTGGGAGACTAAATATATTTTAGAAAAATATGGTGCATGCAACCAAACGTGCATCCCCATATAGCACTTGTTTATTTTTTTCGATAGGGTCCATAGCAAAGAAAAATGTGTCGATAAAGCAAATAGAATACATCAAAATATTGAAGAGGGTGTGGATGAGTTTTCCTACTTGCTATTTTATTTTATTTTTATGGCTTTATGCCCAATGGCCAAATCATCTCCATATAAAAAATAAGAAAACTTTTGTTCTCCTCATCATTGTGTTTGTTTTAAAATTGTATAAATTTGGTTCTTATCCCTAAATATTCTCCTCCTCGTGTAGGCTGATTTTCAACTCCATGATGAACAAATTGGCATTAGTTTGCACCCAATAGATTTACTCCCACTATTACAATTTATTTGACTCATTTTGTTTTAATTAATTTTTTTTAAAAGATATATTTTTATATTTAATAGTAATGTAATTTAAAAATGCATATTATACATTAATGAAATAATTTATAGTCACACAATATTTATGACTTATTTTTCGGAGAAGGGCCTAAAATGCCCCTCAAATATTTGAATTGGTATAAAATTACCCTTCATCCACCTATCGGCCCTAAAATACCCCTGATTTCTACCTTTCGGCTCAAAAATACCCTTATGTCTAAGGGATCATACTCATTAGGAGGATGGAGGGTAATATTGTACCAAATCTCATAGTTTAAGGAAATTTTAGGCCCTTTTCCATTAAAATAATTTGAAATTACTTAATATATAAGCTCACATGATTGACTTGATTTTGAATTTCATAGTGATTTTAAAATTATAAATAGGTTAGGGATCTACTTTCTACACTCCTCCCTCCCCGGCCCTTCACTTCCTATCTCTTCCTTTTTTTTTTCTATTTAGATCTTGTCCACCATTTTTTTTAATTTATGACAAACAAGAGAGAAAAAAGGAGGAAAATAACGATGCATTCATATAGAAATAATTAGTTCAATAAAAAATGACTTAATTAGGCAAATATGTACAAATATTACATTTTTCTTTTGTGTGTGCCCAAAATTAATAATAAAAGAATAAAAATAATCATTTCTCTTATCCCCACACTCATCCCATCATGAAAATAATACTAATTAAAAGAATATAAATATGTGAGTTCATTGCAAGTTTGAGTGCCGGATATCCTAATTAAGAATGAGAGATTACAAAAAGGAATAAAAGAGAAAATAAACAAGACATTTGGATAATTGATAGAAAATTTATATTAATGAAAATAATAATTTTTTTAGATGGACAATCAGTCGGGGTAAGTATGAATTTTAGTTGGATCCCCATTTATGAGTTGGGTTACGTTATAATAAATTGGGGTGGATTTAAAATAGGCCAATAGGAAGATATCATGAAATTAATTATTTTTTTAATATTATTTTCAAGTGTATCGGGTCAAAATATTAATCATAAATGATTTTTATAGAAAAATAGAAACCAGGGCTCCAGCTGAGATTATATTATACTGTTGTCTATGTTAAAAATGAAGTGTAGAAGAAAGAAATATTATGGCGGAATCTTATGCAAATAACTTTGCAGAATCAACTTCCTTGGATTATAAGTGGGGACTTTAATAGTGTTCTGAGCTCTGAGGATAGATTGGGATCTCCTGTCACTCAACAAGAGGTGCAGGGATTTCAAAATACTATTGATCATTTACAGCTAACACCAATAAAGGCAATGGGATGGCATTTTACTTGGTGCAACAAACAGGGAGGGAATAAGAGAGTATATAGTAAGATTGATTGGGCTTTTGGTAATATGTTTTGGCTGCAACAATTTGGGCATATAAAGGCAGAATATTTGAATCCTTCAGTATCCGACCATTCCCCCATCCTAATCAAATGCAAGCAGTATAACAACATTCATCCTAGGCCTTTTAGGTTCTTCAATAATATGATGGAGCATCCTGACTTTGCTGAAAGAATGAGAAATGCTTGGGTGATAGTGTGGAGGAAAATACTATGAAACAGGTGTGGGAGAAACTCAAAAATGTTAAGCATCAGAATAAGGACATAAATAAATATATGGCTTCATATAAGCAAAAGATGCAGGTACTAAGGGAAAAACTGGAGATAATTCAAGGCAAAATTCAGATAAGTAAACTGGATCAAGTGCTTATTGATCAGGAGAAACAGACAATCATAGAGCTGGAGAAATGGAGCAATATTGAAGAGGCTGCACTTAGACAAAAAGCTAGGGCAAATTGGATTGAACTTGGAGACTCCAACTCCAAATATTTCCATGCCCAGTGGAAGATAAGGTCTAGTCATAACACTATTACCTCCATATGCACAAAAGCTGGTCTAAAGCTGACAGAACCTCTACAAATTGAAGCTGAGTTTATATCAGTCTTCAAAGGGCTAATGAGGACAAAAGCTGCTGAACTGAACTGTTTAAATAGTGGAGTGGTTAGAGGTGGTCCATGCTTAACTATCATACAACAAATAGACCTTATAAATGAAGCAACTAAAGAGGAGATAGTGGAGGCCATAAAGAGCATGCCCAAGGACAAGGCCCCAGGAGTGGATGGTTTTCCCATTGAATTCTTTACAAAGAACTGGAAACTAGTTGGAAAGGATGTTATATCAGCTGTACTACATTTTTTTCCAGACTGGTAGACTTCATCATATATTAATGTTACAACAGTAACTTTAATTCCTAAAGTCAAAGCCCCAACAAAGGTTAGTGATTACAGACCAATTGCTTGCTGCACCACTTTATATAAAATCATAGCTAAGGTTTTAACTAATCGACTGAAGCTGGTGATTTCTGGTCTTGTTGATAAAGCTCAATCAGCTTTTGTGAAGGGTAGAAGTATAATTGATAACATCTTGGTCAGTCATGAAGTTTTCAAGAGCTATAACAGAAAATGGATTTCACCTAGATGTGTGTTAAAGGTGGACCTAAGAAAGGCCTATGACACTTTGGAATGGGGTTTCTTAGAGAGGTTGATGAGTGATATGGGATTTCTAGAAAAATTTATGCATTGGATCATGAAATGCATATCTACAGTATCATATTCTTTACTGTTGAATGGTGGGCTAACTAAACCTTTTCCAGCACAGAGAGGCCTTATAAAGGGGGATCTCATGTCCCCCTATCTCTTTGTATTGGCTATGGAATACCTTGGAAGAGAACTGCTGCAAATGGCAACAAATGTGGACTTTAATTATCATCCCAGGTGTGAAAGACTGCAGAGCATTCACATTAGTTTTGCTGATGACTTATTGATGTATTGCAGGGCTGATTTAATTTCAGTCAATTTGATGTATGTTGCCTTTAGGAAGTTTTCTGAGGCATCTGGTCTAAAAGCAAATACACAAAAGAGCTCCATATATATTGCTGGGGTGACTGATCACATAAAGCAAAGTATAATTGATACCTTGGGATTCACTGAGGGGACCATGCCATTCAGATACCTAGGAGTGCTATTAGCATCTCAAAAACTAAGAGTCAATGCATACCTCCCCTTAATTGAGAAGATAACTGCTAAAATCACTTGCTGGTCAGCCAAACTACTGTCATATGCAGGGAGATTACAATTAATTCAAGCAGTCCTTTTTGGAGTACAGGGTTATTGGGCTCAGATCTTCCTTATACCCAAGAAAGTAATCAAGGCAATTGAACAACTCTGTAGAACTTTCTTATGGACTGGTGCTGCAATAGTATCAAAGAAAGCCTTAGTGTCTTCGGTAAACATCTGCCTACCAGGAGCAGCAGGAGGACTTAATGTGATGAATCTATGCACTTGGAACAAAGCAGCTATTCTTAAACTTCTATGAGACATAGATAAGAAGAAAGATTGTTTATGGGTGCGATGGGTTCATAGCTACTACATCAAAGCTGGGGACATGTACCAAGTAAGGATTCCCAGAAATGCATCTTGGGGGGTGAGGAAAGTCCTGGAGGCTAGGGAGCAGATGAGGATTAGATGTCATAGTCATGGGACAATAACACAACAATTGCAGGGTGTACAACTAGGGGGGAAATTCTCAATTCATAAGATGTATATCTCATTGCTGCCAGACCATCCTAAAGTAGCCTGGAAACACTTAACAATGCATCCAAGGATACATCCTAGACATAGATTTTGTCACGCTCCGAGGCTACCCCCAAAACGCGGACACAGGACCTAGGATCACGAGTGACCCCAAGCTAACCCTGAGCTGGCATATCATAAGCAAACTGAACACATCTATAAAAATGAACTGATGCGGAAGTTAAATCATGAGATAAACTGAAAGAAAATGATGGGGAATACCCATATACTGTCTGAATATATGAAAACTTAGAGTTTAACAAAAACTGAAAAGTCAAACTCAAATACTAAAGCTGAAACTAACAATGTCTGAAATAAGCCTCTAACTGACTAGAAGTGCTGGGACATGCCCCAGCTAAATCTAGCAAAACTGAAACTAAAGACTAAAATCAAAAGAAACATGTCTGTCCTCTTTGGAGAATGAGGACTCACCACTGATACTGCTGAGCTGAAGATCTAGAAATGATTTATGCGTGATCTGGAAGTTGAAAACCTGAACCTACATCACGAGAAGATGTAGCGCAGAGTATGCGTCAGGACTTGAAAGGTACTGAGCATGCATGATAAAGTAAAGCTGAACAATAAACATAACTGAACAAACATATAACTGAATAATGATATGAGATAAGCATGATACTAACTGAGCACACTGAACATGAAATGACTGAATGCAATGACCAAGTTTACAACATACTGAGACTGAAATCTGACTGTAACTGATAACATGATCAATAAAATAGAATCGACTGTAAGGGAGCTACTATTAACCGAAATAAAACCACATGAGCTAAATGTGGAGTCCGATGTATACGCCCCATCGAGAGGACCCAATATACCCTGCTAGAGGTATAGAGGCATGACTGGAGTGACACTAAAATATAATACCCACAGAAGGGACTTATAAACCTACGGAGGCACGTAGTTCTAGGACTATTCGGGTACGCTGAACCCTAGTCCACTCGGTATATAAGCTACTCCCAATTAGAATGTAATTAACAATTTATGACTGAATTTTTGTAACACTGGATAACTCAAAATACTGACATTCTAACTGAAAATGCAACATTAATGTGCTAATAATGAAACATTCAAATCTGAAGCATGTATAACTGAGATAACTGACCTAGCATGTGTAATTCATGAACTAAAAGAACTACATTGCTAGGGTTCTGAATTTATGAAAGAATCCACGCAAAACAATACTAAAATCATGATAATCTGATTAGGAACATTGAAGTAACTAATTCATAATAACCTGCTGAAATTCTAGAAACCCTAGGTCTAGGTAATATGAAGGGAATCAAGAATCTGACTAAATTCTAGGGACCTAATGGGTGAAAGTAAGCCACTAGTGAAATCCAACATACCTGGTGATGAATTCCACAGAGAAATCTTTCGATTTTGAGGCTGGACTGACGAGAAATCGCTGCGTGTTCTTGGAGGAAAACTGGCGTTTCTTTCTCCCTCTTTTGCTCTAAGTTTCAATGATTTTGGTGAATGATTAATTAGGATAAGTTCTAATTTGTTTACTAGGCTAAAACCGACCAAAACTACGTAGTTTATGGGGGATAAGTGACGTAGTTTAGGGGTCCAACACATCGGAAAAAGACCAAACGACCCCTGACTTAAAAGCTGTCGGGGGTCACCGACGAACCAGACCGACGGACCGTGGATGGACCGACGGTCCGTTCTAGTCGGCCGTCGATCGATACTGGGAGCTAAATTCTAGGGCATCGATCCACGGACTTGGACCACGGTCCATGGTCTGACCTACAGTCCATGGGTTCGGCCGTGGGTCGTTCTTTAGAAGGATTTTTGGGCTGATTCTGGAGAGGGTTGTAGGTGGCCATCCACGGACCATCAGAATGGACCGTCGGTCACCCTACGGTTCGTGGGTGGCAACTGTGGGTTGCACCTGCAACTTCTAAAAAGTCTGAATTCGATAGTTCTAGCATACGGGGTGTTACATTATCTCCCCCTTGGGAACATTCGTCCTCGAATAAAGACTAAACTAGTTAGAGATTGAGGGAAAGAGCTGCAAACCCTACCACTAAACACTGGAAACTGATTTCTGACTAAACTAAGTTCCAAGAACATGCAAATACGCTGAAAATGCAAGTACGACTGAAGGAACATGATACTAAGACTGAATCAACGCATTAGTAACTAAAAGACTGGAGAGGAACTATTACCTCAAGCTGGAATGGAATCAGAAGTAAAGAGATGAGGATACTTGGCCTTCATGGCTGCTTCTGCTTCCCAAGTAGCTCCCTCTACGGACTGACTCCTCCACAAAACCTTCACTGAAGAGACTTCTTTGTTTCTCAACCTTCGATCCCGACGATCAAGAATCTCAACTGGCACATCCTCATAAGTGAGACTATCCTTCATAGCCACACTCTCTAAAGGTACTATAGATACTGGATCACCCACACACTTCTTCAACAACGAAATGTGAAAGACCGAATGCACTGCTGCTAGTCCTGTTGGCAACTCTAACTCATAAGCCACTTTACCCACTCTTTTCAAGATCTTGTAAGGGCCTATATATCTAGGACTGAGATTCCCTTTATTGCCAAATCTCATCACCCCCTTCATAGGTGACACTTTCAGAAAAACCCAATCATCAACTTGGAACTCTAAGTCCCTTCTCCTTACATCTGCATAGGACTTCTGGTGACTCTGGGCTGTCTTAAGTCTATATCTAATGAGCTGCACTTTCTCCATAGCATCATGAACCGAATCTGGCCCTATCAAGGCTACTTCACCTACTTCAAACCAACCAACTGGAGATCTACATCTACGCCCATACAATGCCACATAAGGGGCCATCTGAATGCTGGAGTGGTAACTATTATTGTAGGCGAACTCTATAAGAGGAAGGTGATCATCCCAACTACCCTTGAAATCGATCACGCAAGCTCTCAACATGTCCTCTAAGGTCTGAATGGTACGCTCTGCCTGACCATCCGTCTGTTGATGAAATGATGTGCTAAGATTAACCTGAGTACCAAGACCTTTCTGAAATGACTTCTAGAAATAAGAGGTAAACTGAGGACCTCTATCTAAAATGATAGAAAAAGGAACCCCATGCAACCTGACTATCTCATTAATGTAAAGCTTGGCGTAGTCCTCCACCGAATTTGTAGTCTTAACAGCTAGAAAGTGCGCAGACTTAGTAACTCTGTCAACTATCACCCAAATGGAGTCACATTGTCTGCGAGTACGAGGTAAGCCTGTAATGAAGTCCATGTTGATCACTTCCCACTTCCAAGTAGGAATGTTGATCTCTTGAGTCATACCTCCTGGTTTCTGATGTTCTACCTTCACTTGCTGACAATTTGGGCACTTAGCCATAAAATCTGCTATATCCTTTTTCATACCATTCCACCAAAAGACTTCCCACAGATCGCGGTACATCTTAGTGGCACCTGGATAAATAGAATACCTGGAATTATGGGCTTCTGCAAGAATCTGTTGTCTCAACTCACCCACCTTAGGAACATATAATCGACCCTGATAGCGAAGCACACCATCTCCCCCTTGGGAGAATACCTCAACTCTATGTTGATGGACTACACCCTTTTAGTTGAAGTAATATCGGATCACTGTCTTGCTTTTCCTTAACCTCCGCTACCAATGAAGATTCTGACCCATTCTAAACTGTTACACCACCATCTGATATGCTCATAAAATGAACTCCTAAGCGAGCAAGTCTGTGAACATCCTTTGCTAGTTCCTTTCTTTCTTCCTCAACATGTGCTACACTACCCATGGATAGTCTACTAAGAGCATCTGCTACTACATTGGCCTTACCAGGATGGTAATGCACACTCATATCATAATCCTTGAGGAACTTAAGCCATCTCCTCTGGCGAAGATTCAACTTTTTCTAGGTAAACACATATTGAAGTCTCTTATGGTCTATGAATACATCCACGTGAACACCATACAAGTAATGTCTCCAAATCTTAAGTGCAAACACCACTGCTGCAAGCTCGAGGTCATGAGCCAGATAGTTCTTCTCATGCACCTTAAGCTGTCTAGAAGAATAAGTTATAACCTTACCTCGCTGCATCAATACACAACCTAGGCCGACTCTAGATACATCACAATAGATCACATAAATGTCTGAACCCTCTGGTAGAGTCAAAATAGGAGCTGTAGTCAACCTAGTTTTCAGTTCTGTGAAGCTTTTCTCACAATCATCTGACCATTGGAACTTAACCTTTTTCTAAGTTAACTTAGTCAATGGAGAAGTTTCGGATGAAAATCCTTCCACGAACCTTCTGTAATAACCGGCCAAACCCAAGAAGCTTCTAATAGCTGTAGGAGAGGTAGGTCTGGGCCATTATTTCACTGCTTCAATTTTCTGAGAATCCACTCGGATCCCTTCGCTAGACACAATATGCCCAAGAAAAGTAACAAACTACAACCAAAACTCACACTTACTGAACTTAGCGAATAACTTGTGATCTTTGAGAGTTTGCAGAACAACCCTCAAATGAGTCGCATGTTCTTCCTCATTCCTAGATTAAATGAGGATATCATCAATAAAGACGATAAGGAACAAGTCCAAATACTTCTTGAACACCCTGTTCATAAAATCCATGAAACCTGCAGGAGCATTGGTTAATCCAAATGACATAACTACAAATTCATAATGACCATATCGAGTTCTGAAGGTTATTTTTGGAATGTCACTATCTTTGGCTCTGAGCTGATGATAACCGGATCTGAGGTCTATCTTTGAGAAATGACTAGCACCCTGAAGTTGGTCAAATAATTCATCAATCCTGGGGATGGGATACTTATTCTTGATTGTGACTTTGTTCAACTGCCTATAGTCAATGCACATCCTGAGAGAACCATCTTTCTTCTTCACGAACAACACTGGTGCACCCCATAAGGAAATACTAGGTCTGATGAAGCCTTTATCTAGAAGGTCTTTCAACTTCTATTTCAATTCCTTAAGCTCAGCTGGAGCCAATCTGTAAGGAGGAATAGAAATAGGCTGGGTATTTGGAAGGAGATCAACTCCAAAGTCAATTTCCCTTTCGGGAGTAACTCTGGGAAGATCTTCTGGAAACACTTCTGGAAACTCATTAACTACAGGAACTGACTCAAGAGTTGGGGTTTCGGAGCTTGAATCCTTGACCCGAACTAGATGATAGAGACAACCCTTAGAAATCATCTTTCTGGCCTTAAGGTAAAAATGAATCGACCCATAGGCGCTAAGCTACTACCCTTCCATTTTAAGATTGGTTCGTTTGGAAACTGAAAACAAACGATCCTAGTTCTACAATTGACTGAGGCATAACAAGAATTTAACCAATACATGCCTAGAATAATATGGAAATCTACTATTTCTAACTCTACCAGATCTGCTGAGATGACTTTCTGAGAGACTGTGATAGGGCAATTTCTGTATACCCATCTAGCCATAACTGGGTCACCGACTGGAGTAGAGACTGAGAAGGGCTCTGAGAGAGTTTCTGGACTAACACCGAAGTTGACTACTATATAAGGAGTTACAAAGAAAAGAGTAGCCCCTGGATCTAACAAAGCATAAACATCTAAGTTAAAGACTCGTAACGTACCAGTAACCACATCATGAGAATATTCTTGATCCTAGCGAGCCTGAAGAGCATACAACCTATTTTGGCGTTGACCGCCACCTGTACTAGATGAGTTACCCTGCTGAGTCGGGCGAATTGCTGGTGCAGCTGAAGTTATAGACTGAGCCCTACCATTTTTGCCTCATTGACTCTGTTTAGCAGAAGGACAATCTCTCAACCTGTGACCAGACTGACCACACCTAAATCGTCTTTCCTTTCCTACAAGTCACTCGCCCGGATGGTTCTTACAACACTTTGGATAAGTTGGGTAGGTTCTGGTGCCTGAAACACTCCCCTGAGACTTAGAGCCTGACGTCCTACCTTTATGATCCTATCGAAACCTGGAAGATGGAACACTAGCTGATGAAGATGCTGGAGCTGAAGACTTTGGCTTAAACTGCGAGCGATTTCCACCACCCGATTTCTGTTGAGAATACTCATAGTTGCCTGTCCTAGCCTTCTTATTCTCCTTAGCCTATTCCCTATGCTTATCTCCCTCAACCGGTTGAGCATGAGTCATGAGCCTAGAGATTTTCATATTTTCCAGCAACATGGCATTTCTACACTCTGTCTTCACCAAATCGGATACCCCATACAAAAACTTATTCATTGAGCCCTGGAATCGGCAACCATGTGAGGAGCATACCTGGAGAGTTGGGTGAACTTGAGTCCATACTCTTGGACTGTCATGTTACCTTGCCTTAAATTCATGAATTCCTGAGCTTTTTCCTCCCTCAACTCTCTAGGGAAGAACCTATCCAGAAAAGTCTCACTAAAGCATTCCCATGTGATAGGAGCTGCATCCACACCCCTGTTCTCTTTCCACTGAGTATACCAGATGTGAGCTACATCCTTAAGTTGGTAGGATGCCAACTCAACCCTATCATTCCCAGTTACCTGCATCACTCCAAAGATCTTCTTGACCTCATCTATGAAGTTTTGGGGATCCTCACCAATCTGTGATCCTAAGAACTCAGGCGAATTCATCCTAACAAAATCACGAACCCTGGTTGCCACTGATCCACCACTAGCATTTGCAGGAACTGGAGCCTGCTGGTTGTTCTGGTTGGTCACACTCTGAGCCAAAAGCTGAATGGCATTCCGGAACTCTGCATTCGAAACTTCCTGATATGGGACTGGAGAAGCTGGGTTAGCATTGCGTGCATTAGCATTCCTTCCGTAAGCTCTACGAGGAGGAATGATCTAAAAGAGCATAACGTCGAGTTAGAAATGAGGAATTAGATCATACCTTACGCTCGATAAGAATATCAAGAAAGTGAAGTTTTTCCTAAAACACTCCGTAGCCTCCCTCTCATTAGATGTGGTACACTTCACACCCATGAAAAAGACTCTACTTAGTGCGGCTTTTCAGACATCCTAGGACACTTTAACCTAATGCTCTGATACAAATTTTTTCATGCCCCGAGGCTACCCCCAGGACGCGGACACGGGACCTAGGATCACGAGTGACCCCAAGCTAACCCTGAGCTGGCATATCATAAGCAAACTGAACACATCTATAAAAATGAACTGATGCGGAAGCTAAATCATGAGATAAACTGAAAGAAAATTATGGGGAATACCCATATACTGTCTGAATATATGAAAACTGAGAGTTTAAGAAAAACTGAAAAGTCAAACTCAAATACTAAAGCTGAAACTAACTATGTCTGAAATAAGCCTCTAACTGACTAGAAGTGCTGGGACATGCCCCAACTAAATCTAGCAAAACTAAAGACTAAAGACTAAAAGCAAAAGAAACATGTATGTCGTCCTCGAAGAATGAGGACTCACCACTGATACTACTGAGCTGAAGATCGAAAAACGATCTATGCGTGATTTGGAAGCTGAGGACCTGAACCTACATCACGAAAAGATGTAGCACAAAGTATGCGTCAGTACTTGAAAGGTACTGAGCATGCAGGATAGAGTAAAGATGAACAATAAACATAACTGAACAAAAATATAACTGAGCAATGATATGAGATAATCATGATACTAACTGAGCACACTGAACATGAAATGACTGAATGCAATGACCAAGTTTATAACATGCTGAGACTGAAATCTGACTGTAACTGATAACATGGTCAATGCAATAGAATCTGACTGTAAGGGAGCTACTTATAACCGACATAAAACCACATGAGCTAAATGTGGAGTTCGATGTATAGGCCCCATCGAGAGGACCCTATAGATCCTGCAAGAGGTATAGAGGCATGATTGGCGTGATCACTAAAATATAATGCCCACAAAAGGGACTTATAAACCTACGGGGGCACGTAGTTCTGGGACTATTCGGGTACGTTGAACCCTAGTCCACTCGGTATTAAACTACTCCCAATTAGAATGTAATTAACAATTTATGACTGAATTTCTGTAACACTGGATAGCTCAAAATACTGACATGCTAACTGAAAATGCAACATTAATGTGCTTATAATGAAACATTCAAATCTGAGGCATGTATACTGAGATAACTGACCTAGAATGTGTAATTCATGAACTAAAAGAACTACATAGCTAGGGTTCTAAATTTATGAAAGAATCTACGCCAAACAATACTAAAATCATGATAATCTGATTAGGATCATTAAAGTAACTAATTCATAATAACCTGCTGAAATTCTAGAAACCCTAGGTGTAGGTAATATGAAGGGAATCAAGAATCTGACTGAATTATAGGGACCTAATGGGTGAAAGGATCCCACTAGTGAAATTCCACATACCTGGTGACGAATTCCATAGAGAAATCTTTTGATTTCGGGGTTGGACTGATGAGAACTCGCTGCATGATCTTGGAAGAAAGCTGGCATCTCTTTCTCCCTCTTTTGCTCTAAGTTTCAATTATTTTGCTGAATGATTGATTAGGGTAAGCTCTAATTTGTTTACAAGGCTAAAACCGACCAAAACTACGTAGTTTAGGGGGTTAAACGAGGTAGTTTAGGGGTCCAACGCATAGGGAAAAGACCTAACAACTCCTGACTTAAAAGATGTCCGGGGTCAAAGACGGACCAGACCGACAGACCGTGGATGGATCGACGATCTATTCTGGTCGGCCGTTGATCAATACTAGGAGCTAAATTCCGGGGCCTCGATCCAAGGTCCGTTGTCTGACCTACGGTTCGTGGGTCCGGCCGTGGGTCATGCCGTAGAAGGATTTTTGGGCTGATTTTGGAGAGGGTTGCAGGTGGCCATCCAAGGACCACCAGAAAGGACCGTGGATCACCCTACGGTCCGTGGGTGGCAACCGTGGGTTGCACCTGCAACTTCTGAAAAGTCTGCATTTGGTAGTTCTAGCATACGGGGTGTTACAGATTTATCCTATGGTTGTCCATACAAAAGAGACTTGTAACAGTTGAAAGATTATTGAAGTTTGGAATCATTGTACCCCCAGATTGTGTGTTCTGTGGATTGCATATGGAAATATTTGCACACTTATTCTTTTAATGTCGAGTTACCACAAACATCTGCAGACGTGTACTACAATGGTTGGGGCATAGCAGACAAGCCATGAGATGGGAAGATGAAGTGCACTGGATGAGCCAAATAGCAAAGAAGAAAAGTGGGATAGCCAAGATAACAAGTAGTGCTTTCGCAATGGTGGTATACAAGTTGTGGCAAGCGAGAAACTGTGCACATTTCAGCCAGAATTGTTGATTAAAGACATGGTGATCCATCTACATGTACGAGGCAGAAACAATGCATCATGGAAAAAGAGTCTACAAGAGATTTCCAACTATCCTGATTAGTTTTCTTGTTTTACTTAGATGTAAGGATATGATTGTAATTAGAGCAGCTTGTCCAGGCTGTCTGAACTAAACTTGTATATTTTGGTCTGAATGAAATATATATGCAACTTAAACCAATTTTTTTTTTTTATCATTTTTATTATTTATTTGAGAAGGGTTTAAATTTGAACCAATCACATTAAGCAATATAATAAATAAATATTTAATAATTTTACTTTAAGGGAGCTATTAAAAATAAGAGCAAATATGAGTCAAATGATTAACATCGAGGGTATTTTTGAGCCGAAAGGTGGACGTCAGGGGTATTTTAGGGCCGATAGGTGGATGGAGGGTAATTTTGTACCAATTCAAATACTTGAGGGGCATTTTACACCCTTCTCCGCTTATTTTTTAATATAAATTTCAAAAATAATTATATTTTTTTAAACTTTATGTCAAATCAAACTACATTAGAGAGTACTATTTTATGCTATATATCTCTCCTACAAGCTGTCTTACTTTTTTTTACCTCTTTGACCCAATGAAGTTGAAATATCACAAGTCTCACTCAATGTTATATGGATAAGAATTGCACACCTGACCAATGTTAGATGAATAGTCGTGGCACGCTTGTCCAATTTTGTATGAATCAAAATGGCATACTTGTAAGGTATATGGACTTCACGAGTTGCTCATTGATAAGATGTATTTGTCCACTATCAGTCAACGGACCGAGTCCCTTGACACAGTATGAACAGTCTTGAAGGCGTAAACAATAAAGAAAAACAACACAAGCAGTTTACGTGGAAACCCCCTTGCTCAAGGGCAGTGAAAACCACGACTTGTCCTCACAGGCTTTCAATCCAACTCCATTTCACTCAAATGGAGCAACAGTTTAGATTACAACAGCTACAACCTAGGAATTTACCTCTAAATCCCTTCCTCCTCTATGTAGCAACTCTACTACAAAGAAAGCAACTAAGAAATAACTATATTGCCCACTAAGCCACCTAACTCTAGATAACTTAGACTTCAACTAAGTAGATACAACACTGCCCCCTAAATCAGCCAACTCTTAGATGATTTAGAATTCGACTAAGCAGATACAACACTGCACACTAAATCAGTTAACCTTAACTGACTTAGACTTTTAGATGAACAAAACAAAGATCTAGTTCCTTTATAGATTAGGAATAGATTTACAATATAAGCACGGAAGATATACTCCTAAGACAACTAAAACGCAGGCAGCTCTATCAGGTCCCTGTTGCTCTTGAGGAGAATATTTCTTGATAGGAGTGGTTTTTGCTTGTATTCTTGAGAATTCTAGGAATGCAAAAACTAAGGTTGTATCCATTGAGGATAATCTTATGAAGGATAGACACAACCTTCGAGGTCATGCTATTGGCCGAGGATTTTATCGCGGTTGGATAGTGTGCACCAACCTCACCAAACTTTTGTACTTTTTCCAGCCTGTCATTTGTATACATATTGGCACGAAGGATCAGGTCCCATCACAAGATCCCTTTATTTGTTAAATCATCAAAACTGAGAATAACATTTTTCCCCTTTTTGATGATGACAAAAACACACTGCAACACAAAGTTCCAAATGCCTTCCCCCTGGAACTAGCCATCATCTTTCCCCCTGGGAACTAGCCACCATCTTCTATCCTAAGCAACCAAATATTTTTCCCCTTTTGGCATCATAAAAAAGAGAAGCAGTAAACCAGTATTAAATGCAAGCCTGCAAAGCAAGATCATAGCCTATGGCAACACATCATAACAGAGAAAGCAGAAAGATAAGATTAATCAAAACAAGACAGGAATCCACTTCATTGAACAAGAGAAAGCATTCAATACATTAGAAATAAACTGCTTAAGAGAACCCCCGGGACACCGTCCATACAAAAACAAGAGAGAAGAAAAGAATGGGACTATGTGGAGGGAGGTTGGTGAGTGAGGGATTTAATGACAAGAGTAAGTCGATTGTTGGCAGTATCGTTATCCTTGATCAACTTCTCTTGAAGATCAGCATTCTGAGCCAAGAGGTTAGCATTCTGAATTCTTAATTCATTGACTTCTTTTGTACCAGGTCCCTCTGTTTGTGCTTTGGCCAACTTAGCCTTCAATAAGGCTATCTCAGCGTCCTTTTTGCTCACAAGCACTGTCATCTCCTCCAATTCATGCTTAAGTTGACTCTGGTCCACCACTAACTGAGACACCTTGCTCAGTTGCCCTATTCTTCCTTCTATGCATTCACATTCAACCAAGATGTTCAGAGAAAATGATTATTCAACTGTTCCAACAGTACCAGCTCCCACGGGGACATCCAAGTGTTTGAACACCTTAATGAGAAAATACCCATACCCCATGCCATTTTTACCCTTTTGTACCACCACCGTTTTGTACATATGCTCTAACATGAGGGCTGGAAGATTCAGAAGATCAAACTTGCACAGAGCCTCCATAAGAAAGAGATCAGCAGCATAGGCAACTGTTCTTTTTTCCGACCTTGGAAGAACTACTTTGTTAACAAATTCGAACAACAGTTGGTAGTCTCCCTTCATAAGTTTCTTTGGAATTCCAGCACAATTCATCTTTGGGAGTTTGGCACACTCATTGGCGAAGCTTTTGGTGCAGGTTTTCCTACCACGGATCTGATCCCTTCTCTGGGCACACCCAAGATTTCTCCCGGTCTTTCTTCATTCAGATGAAATCTTCTATTCCCAACTAACGTGTTGAGGCTGCCATCCTCTGTGAACTCAACATTGTAATAGAAGTCTCTTACTTGTTCCTCATGCAACACAGGTGATTGGGTCATGAACAAGTGAGTCCACGACTGAATCTCAACTATATCTGCCAGGGTGCGCATCCCAGGCTTCCTGATGATCTCAGGATCAAACACTCTTCCACCTAGGACTTTCTGTAATCGCAGATTGTCAACAATGTCCTTTTTTGTTTCATCGTTATCCACTTTCTTTCTTTTGGTACCTGGTCCCTTCACAGACTTGAGTGAAGACTCTTTGATAGGTCGTCAAGTGACATTTTCCTTTCCCATTTGTTTCTCTCCTTTCCTTTCTTCTTTTCGGGCTCCTTGTCTTTTCCCTTTGTTGTAGCGCCAACCATTTTGACAGAGGGTTTCCCAGATTTTGGTTTGCCCTTTGTCTTTCCTTGTTCATCCTTCTTTCTTTGTACAGAGGCTAGAGTGATGTCTTCCAACACTGTATCACTTTCAGATTATTCATTAGACACATCCACAACCCCCTTAGCAGGAACTGCAAACTGCTCTTCACCAGTCTCTCTTTTTCTCCTAATTTCAGTAGTAGTGGCCTTATTTCCCTTTATAGCATCACTCATAACTTTCTGAGTGGCTCCCCTGGTAAAAGGTTTCCTATTTGGAGTATCCTCTACAACTTTCTCCTTTCCCTTTTTAGTGACAGGGACCATTCTTCTCTGTAAGGCCTAGCGCAGAGGAGTGTTGTCTTCTTCATCATTGTCTGAATCACTAGAGGGGGGTAGTTCCATGTTAGGAGTTCTGTCAAACATTGGTTCTGTATCTCCAAGAAAATCCTCTGCAAAACTGCCTCCGTCATCATTTCTCACTCCTTCTCTCATCTTTGTCAGACTTTCCACAACCATATTCTCACTTGCAGCGAGAATGTTGGATTCAGAGTATCTACTCTCCAGAAGATCTCCTTCGAACAAGTAATCAGATAACACAGACAACGGAGGACCAGGTTGAAACGAAGGGGTTGGGTTATTTAGATCTATAGGAGACTGATGAGTAGAACGACTGGTTTCAGTAAGGTTGACCGGAGGAATGGTCGTCATTTTTACTGGAGAGAGAACACAATAAGAAGTGTAGAAAGCTACAGGATCTATTTCATTCAAGGAGTCCAACATCTTCTTGGAAGGAGAAGGTGATTGAGACATATACAAAATAAGAGATGAGAGATAACTGGGAGAGGGAGAGATTAGGGTTTTTCAGAAGACTTTAAGAAGAGAGAGTTTGAAAAGTAAGAGAAAAGGAATGGAGGGAAGGAGTATAAAAAGAACTTGAAAGGATGTGTCAGATCTCTGAGTAGACGCGTCGCTTGGACTTAAAGCGATGGGACAACGGTCAGAATGGCCGATGACTAACACGTGGAGGTCTCAATGGTTCTCATTATCAGTTAAAAAATAATGTAGAGAATGTTAAACTTTAGACAGGACCAGGTCCCTATCTGCAAGTTGAGAAGGTTGATCCCTGAGTAGTTATGACCTTTCTTTACTCGTGCGATTCCCCATGAGTATATACCTGTAAAAGGTACACGATTGATCTTACCAAGCAAAACATTAGAAATAATGAGGATACCTGCCCTTCTGATCATAGCCAATAAGGGTTGGATGCCTTTGGATAAAATCAGCTCAGTTCATATTCATCATTCCCAGCTTCAAACGGTTATGCTCAAACTGATCCTTGCTGAGAGACTTTATGAAAATGTCGGCGATTTGGTCTTCAGTCCTGCAGTACTGCATGTTGATATTCCCCTTTTCAACATTGTCTCTTAAGAAGTGATGCCTGACATCAATGTGCTTTGTTCTCTTGTGCTGAACTGGATTATTTCCCATATTGACAGCACTTGTATTGTCACACATAAGTGGAATGGTATGAGTGAGTACTCCAAAATCTTCAAGTTGCTGCTTTATCCATAGTAGTTGTGCAGAACAAGATGCAGCAGCTACATATTCTACTTCAGCTGTGGAGAGAGCCACTGAATTTTGTTTCTTGGTTCCCCAGGAAATGAGTGAAGATCCTAGAAAGTGAGCCATTCCTGAAATGCTCTTTCTGTCCACCTGATAACCTGCAAAGTCAGCATCAGCATACCCCACCAGTTCAAAGGAATCTCCTGCTGGATAAAAGAGGACCAGGTCCCAGTGTTATTTAAATATCTCAGAATCCGCTTGGCTGCCTTCAGATGTGACTCCCTGGGACAAGCTTGAAATCTTACGCACATGCCTACACTGAAGACGATGTCAGGTCTGCTTGCAGTTAGAAACAACAATGATCCAATAATTCCTCTGTACATAGTTTGATTCACCAAGGCATTAGAATCATCTTCTCCCAACTTTGAGTTTGTACCCATGGGAGTGTCAATGGGATTGGAATCCACCATATGAAATTTTTTTGGCAGCTCATTTATGTACTTTTCTTGGCAAATTGAGGTGCCATTTAAGGTTTGCTTGATATGAAACCCTAAGAAAAAATCCAGCTCTCCCATCATACTCATCTCAAATTCATTTCCCATTAGTGTGGCAAATTCTTCACATAGGGCCTCAGAAGTTGCTCCAAAAATAATATCATCCACATACACCTGAATGATGAGCACTTATTTTCCTCTTGTCTTCAGAAACAGAGTGTTGTCTATCTTTCCCCTTTTGAATCCATTTTTCAGAAGAAATCTGGACAGCCTTTCATACCAAGCTCTGGGAGCCTGTTTCAATCCATACAAAGCCTTGTTGAGTTTAAACACATGATTTGGGTAGTCAACATCCTCAAAGCCAGACGGTTGCTTTACATACACTTCTTCCTTCAAGTCACCATTTAAGAATGCAATTTTGACATCCATTTGAAAAAGCTTGAATTGCATGAAGGCTGCAAAGGCAATAAAAATTCTGATAGCCTCCATTCTAGCAACAGGAGCAAATGTTTCATCATAGTCAATGCCTTCTTCTTAATTATAACCCTGAACCACCAGTCTTGATTTGTTCCTTATGATGACACCATTTTCATCAAGCTTATTTCTGAACACCCACCCGGTCCCTATGATAGTTCTGTCAGCAGGTCTAGGTACCAGGTTCCATACTTTCCTCCACTCAAACTGATGAAGTTCCTCTTGCATGGAATTAACCCAATCAGTATCTTTTAACGCTTCCTTGATATTTTTGGTCTCAATATTTGATATAAATGTTGAAAATGCCACCAGATTTATAATTTTGGATTTGGTTTGCATTCCAGAATTCAATGGAGAGATGAGATTATCAAGAGGATGAGAGAATTGATGCTTCCACCCTGATTTGAGATTTAGGGGTTGAGGTTGATCTGTTTGGTCCTCTTCATTTTTGGAGTTATCACTTCCAGATTGAGATAAATCCTCTTGGTATGCATTGTTAGATGGACCAGGTCCCTCGTCAAGTTTGTCATCTTCATTTACTTTCTCAGTTTGACAAGGCTCAGCAATATCAGGGTCTTGACCTCCTTCAGATCGTGGATCATTCACTTCGTCTCTCTGAATCTGAAGCAGTTCTTCAAGATCATCATCATCCTTCTACTCTAAATCCGTCTATTTACCAGCCCCATAAAAAATCACATGAACACTTTCCTCAATGCACAATGTTCTTTTGTTGTAGACTCTGTAGGCTTTGCTGGAAGATGAATAACCAACAAACACTCCTTCATCGCTTCTAGGATCAAATTTTCCTAGATCATCCTTGCCATTGTTCAACACAAAACACTTGAAACCAAAAGCCCTTAAATAACTCAGTTTGGGCTTTCTGTTGCTGAGTAGCTCATATAGTGTTTTGTTCAGTAGAGACCTGATCAAGCACTTGTTGGTCACATAACATGCAGTGTTGACTACTTCAGCCCAGAAGTTCTTAGGAAGAGTTGAGTCTATGAGCATGGTTCTGGCAATATAAACCCGAGTTCTGTTCTTTCTTTCAACAACACCATTTTGCTGGGGTGTTATAAGAGCTGAAAAGTTATGGTGAGTACCGTTGTCAGCACAAAAGTTGTCAAGCTTTGCATTCTCAAACTCAGTTCCATGATCAGACCTGATCCCTGCAATCTTGTAGTTCAGCTTTGTCTGAATCATTTTGACAAATATCATCAGCACATCAAATGTTTCATCCTTGGACTTGAGGAACATAATCCAAGTAAACCTTGAATAGTCATTCACAATCACCGGCCAATAAGGAGATATTTTGGGCTAAACTTCTTTCCTCCTCTACTTTGAATTTTCACAGGCCCACACAGATCCATGTGGATTAGCTCTAGAGGGCTTGAGGAACTCACTTGATTCTTTGATTTGAATGAGGATCTGGTCTGTTTCCCTTTGACACAAGCTTCACACACCTTGTCATTACTGAACTTCAGGATAGGTAGGCCACGAACCAGGTCCCCGGAGACAATTTAGCAAAGAGGAGCTCACATGACCAAGTCTTCTGTGCCATAAGTTAGCATTGTCACTTTGGGCACTGAGACAAGTTAGATCATCTCCTTGAGCAGTATCCAGGTCAGCTACACACATATTGTTGCTCCTTCTAGCCGTTAAGATCACCTCATTTGTTGTCAGATTGGTAACAATGCACTTTTCTGATAGAAATCTGACTCCATTGCCTTTATCACAAATTTGTGACACATTGAGAAGACTGTAGTTTAGTCCACTCACATAGTATACATTCTCGATTGAGTGTTCAATGATTTACAGATTCTTCCAACACCAAGAATATACCCATTTTTCCCATTACCAAACGAGACACCTCCACCTTGAAGTGCCTTGAGAGAGAGGAAGTATTTAGTCCTTCCAGTCATATGATTTGAGCATCACTGTCCATGAGCCAGCACTGACTTCCACCTCCTCCACTCCCCTACAACAAAAATTACTTGTTAGACTTAGGAACCCATTTCAGTTTGAGTTCCCAGTAAGCAGATAGAGGCATAATGAGAGTGTTTCTTGTCCAATGAGGTAGAATAGTCTTTCTCAAGTTAGAAGACTTAGAGATAGGAGCAGGTCCCCTTTTCTGTGTAATTTTCTGTCTAGAGTAGACTGAATTTTTTTCTTGAGAGGCTTTCCAGGATGGACAATCCTTTTTCACATGACCATTGCGACCACAGTGAAGACATAACAAATTGTCTGACACAGACACATACTTACTGTGGGGATTGTAGGAAGGACTGATGTTTAAGCTTTCTAAACCCTTCCTGTTGTTGTTACCTTGACTAGTGATGTTTGAAAGTAGATTAGAGGAGTTGGTCCATCTCAGAGATTTTTCCAGTTCTTCACTTAGACCGACCAGGTCCCTTTCCATCTGATTATTTCTCTCCAAGGCTAGTGAAAGTCTGGTTTCACCAGTGTTCAGACCGGTTTCTAACTCTATTTGCAAAATGATAGCTTCTCCCTTTCCCTTGCCAGATTTCTCACTCACCATCTTCAGTTTCTCCTTGAGTTCGAGATTTTCCGTCTCTAGAACTGTCAATTGTTCCTCGATAATAGACATATGACCAACCAAGGTTAACTTTTATTCATGGAAAATGTCTAAACTATTGTTCATAGAGTCCTTTTCAGTAGTTAACTCCGTAATGGAGTCAATCAACACAGTAGCTAGATTTCTCAACTTTCTAACAGAGTAAACATTCAGGTTTTGTTTAAGGTCAGAAAGAGTTACCTTTTCTTCATCTTCTTCATCATCAAATTTCTCCATGAAGGCAAACATGCCATCAAACACGTCTTCATCGTCTTTAACAGCTAGCAGGAATGCATCTTCGGGATGTTCTGACTCTTCTGATTCACTTGAGGAGTCTCCCCAGACAGCAAGATCTTTCTTCACCATATAGTCAGCTGCAGCTTTTCTTCCTCTCTTATCAGGGATCGGGTCCCTTCTCCTGTCTTTCTCACCTCCAGGCCTTTGATAATCTTTTGTTTCAAACTTAAGCATTGGACAGTCCCTCATGAATTGCCCAGGCTTTCCACACTTGTGGCACAAGTCGCTTGCATTTGCAGCCAGAGTTCCCTCCTTTTTGAAAACCTCCATGTTTCCTTACTATTTTTTGGAATCTCCTAGTGAGGTAGGCCATATCCTCCTCTTCACCAGAGGTTTCACCTGATGTTACCTGAAGAGCTAGGGACTTATCTTTCTTTACCTCCTTCTTCGAAGTTTCTTGGTTTCTATTCATTTCATGTGTTTGAAGGTTTCCAATCAGGGCATCCATCGTCAGCACATTCAAGTCCTTTGCTTCAGTAATTGCATCCACATTGCTAGGAAGGATTCAAATAGGCTAGGATGAATAGGCTCTCCCAAACAGCGTAGCTCGTTGGTTATGGAGGAGAATCTGGTATGCATGTCATGAATAGTTTCTCCCTCTTTCATTGTGAAGTTTTCATATTGGGTAGTCATCATGTCTACCTTAGACTCCTTCACCTGCTCAGTGCCCTCATGAGCTGTCTTGAGACAATCCCAGATTTTTTTTGCTAATTCACAAGCAGAAATACGATTGTACTTTTCAGCACCTATACCACACACCAGCAACTTCTTGTCTTTGTAACTCTTCTCGATCTTTTTCATGTCTGCCTCATCGTACTGTTGATGAGTCTTTGGAATGAATCTTGTGATTTTTCCATCCTTCACTTCCATTGTTGGGATGAAGGGTCCATCCAGCACAATATCACACAGCTCGCTGTCCTCAGCCATTAAGAAGTCATGCATCCTCGTCTTCCTCCAGCTATAGAACTGACCATTGAAAAGAGGTGGTCTTGTTGACGATTGTCCTTCTTCTAGATTCAGTGGAGCAGCCATCTTTCTACAGGAATCTCTCTTGGTGTTAACCAGCTAGAGAGAACCTGCTCTGATACCAATTGATAAGATGTATGCGTCCACTATCAGTCAACGGACCGGGTCCCTTGACACAGTATGAACAGTAATGAAGGTGAAAACAATAAAGAAAAACAACACAAGCAGTTTACGTGGAAACCTCCTTCCTCAAGGGCGGTGAAAACCACGACCTGTCCTCACAGGCTTTCACTCAAACGGAGAAACAATTTAGATTACAACAGCTGCAACCTAGGAATTTACCTCTAAATCCATTCCCCCTCTATGTAGCAACTCTACTACAAAGAAAGCAATTAAGCAATAACTCTATTGCCCACTAAGCCACCTAAATTTAGATAACTTAGACTTCAACTAAGCAGATACAACACTGTCCACTAAATCAGCTAACTCTTAGATGATTTAGAATTCGACTAAGAAGATACAACACTGCCCACTAAATCAGTTAACCTTAACTGACTTAGACTTTTAGATGAACAGAACAAAGATCTAGTTCCTTTATAGATTAGGAATAGATTTACAATATAAGCACGAAAGATATACTCCTAAGACAACTAAGATGCAGGCAACTCTATCAGGTCCATGTTGCTGTTGAGGAGAATACTTCTTGATAGGAGTGGTTTTTTCTTGTATTCTTGAGAATTTCAGGAATGCAAAAACTAAAGTTGTGTCTATTGAGGATAACCTTATGAAGGATAGACACAACCTTCGAGGCCATGCTATCTTTGCATGTGATGTAAAAAACTCCTTTTGATATAAGATTAATGTAATCTACTTGTTCAAATAGCCTTATCAAAATATGCTTATTTTGAAATAAACCAATTTGACCATCACCCTTAATATTACATTGTTGAGGAATGAGCTTTCTCAATTCCTCCATGTCTATGATATCGTAGGTAAATTTGCCAATCACTGCAAATTGAAGGTTTTCAATTCTATTCATGATATCGACTTCTTTCTCAATCCATTTAACCTTCTACCATGAAAGCCTCTTTGTATTGAATTGATTCGGATTGTGGTGTTGTCGATCCTACTAAATCATGGAAAAAATTGTCATTAGGTAATTAGGTTGTACAACTTTGTCAATAGTCCCGCTAATATTGGAACTTCTAAGGTTTGCGCTTGAGCCTAAGGCTAATGCAAGGAAATCTGAAATCAAGAAGAGCTGACCAGCCACCGTGGATGGCTGGCTGGCTGGCGGCTGCAATATTCATCACAAAGTTAGGGTTGTAGGGTCATTTTTAGGAGAGAGGAGGATATTCATTTTCTTTTAAAATTAAATATGTATTATTGGATTAAAAATAAAAAATATCAAAAAAAAAAATTGTCCACCAAAAGTTGAGTAAAGTTTATTGATTTTTGTGCTAAAAATATAGTTAAATGACTTTATTAAAAAAAAAATCCCAATTATATGATCATCTGTGAAATTTACCCCTTAACAATGTGTATTCCACACATTCTATTTATTAGACTCTCCTAGTGGCAGTGATCAGATGATGCCTTACACTTTTGATTTACTTGATCCTGTCAATTAATTAGATTGCTAGTAACCACATTGACTATATGCTTCCTCACGGAATCTTAGTAGCTCCATTGGTTGGCTACATGAACTCCTATCTTGTTGGTGAGGGTTCGATTCCCCATATTATAATCCCCTTCTCATTTCCCCTTCCACTACACCCAATTTTTTTTTAAAAAAAGGAAAAGACTGTGGGTGTGTTTGGGTATGAAGAAAAATGTTTTCTTGAAAAACAAGTAGATTTCTAACTTATTTTCTAATGTTTGGTTGGTGAGTATAAAATATTTATTAATGTTTGGTTGGTGAATGAAAAATATTTTTCAAAAAGTAAATATTATTTTTGGCTTAAGACTAGAAAATACTCTTTAGGAAAATAATTTCTAACCCGAAAATCAACATCGATAATTGATCTTGGACTCGATCCTAACACCCGAACTAGGAAAAGACCCCGACGATCGTTCCAAAATCCGACCATGAGGTTTGACCCAATACTTGATCTACACTTCCGACCCTAAAATATTTTTCAGAAACAATGTTTTAAAAATAAAATAAAATTTGATGGGGTGGCGGGGGAGGGGGTGGGGACTGAGGGGTGGTGTAAAAACTGAAAATTTAATAGTTTGAAATACTTTTCAAAAATAATTTTAAAAAATAATAATAATTTGTGGGGCAGGGGGGGAGGGGGGGGGGGCTGAGGAGTAGGGGTGCCATAAAAAATAAATTATTTTTTTTAAAATTCAAATTATGCTTTTTAAAACTTGATGGGGGGGAGGCGGGTATGGGGTGAGGGTGGCGTAAATAATGAAATTTTCAAAGAAAAAAAGAATTTGACTGGGGAAGAGGGGGTGGACAGGGTAGGGGTAGGGGGTGGCGTAAAAAATGAAAATTTTAAAATTTGTAATAATCTTCAAAAAAAAAAATTATATAAAATTTTTGATATGGTCGCGGGGGATGGGGTAGGCGGTGGTGGTATAAAAAATGGAAATTTTTTAAAATTGAAATATTTTTTAAAATTAATTTTTTTTTAAAAATGTTTGACGGAGGCTGGCCTAGGGGGTTGATTTGGGGGGGGGGGGGTAGGTGGGGTGGTGTACCAAAATGATTTTTTTTAATTTGAAATATTTTTCAAAAAAAAAAATTAAAAAAATATTTACGGGGCTTGCTTGGTTATA
>JAJONR010006234.1:0-35589 GCA_029582245.1 Solanum etuberosum | reverse complement strand
TGTATTTTTGTACTTTTGGTTTCTTTAATTATTTCAACTTCTTCAACTTCTTTTTTAACTCTTGTTTTTATTTTTTCCATTTCTATTTTTCTGTCTATCTCTTCGTTTTCTCTTGCTATTCTTACCATAGCTGTTAATCCATCTTAACCTTAGTCAAAGATATGTAGGTCCTTACAGGATTCTGAAAAGGGTTGGTAATGTGGCTTATGAGTTAGAGTTGCGAGCCGAACTAGCAGCGGTTCATCCAGTCATTCACATTTCCTTGTTGAAGAAGTGTGTGGGTGATCCGACATCAATAGTACCATTAGAGAGTGTGGCTGTGAAGGATAGTCTCATTTATGAAGAGGTGCCAGTTGAAATTCTTGACCGTCAAGTTCATAGGTTGACAAATAAGGAAGTCGCTTCAGTGAAGGTTTTGTAGAGGAGTCAGTCCGTAGAGGGAGCTACTTGGGAAGCAGAAGCAGCCATGATGGCCAAGTATCCTCACCTCTTTCCTTCCGATTCCATTTCAACTTGAGGTAATAGTTCCTCTCCAATCTCTCAGTTTACTCTTGTGTAATTCAATCTCACTATCTTGTTCCCTAAGTTATTATTGAATTTCAGCATATTTACAAGATCTTGGAACTCACTTCAGTTAGATATCAGTTTCTAGTACTTAGTGGTAGGGATTGCAGCTCCTTCCCTCCATACTCAACTTGTTTAGGATTCATTCGAGGAAGAATGTTCCCAAGGGGGAGATATTGTAACACCTCGAATTCAAGAAAATAAAAAATGTAGCTTTCAAGGATCTGATGTCCAAACCAATGGAAGCCATTGATGGACCGTATGTCAGACCCCGGACCGTTGGTAGGGTCCCGTGGTTCAATCCTAGACTTAGGGAAAAATTTAGGACATAAAGATGACACCTACGGCCGTGAACCACGGTCCATTGATTAACCCATGGACCATAGGTTGGTTCCGTCGTTGGGGTCCAAAGTTTAACGGTCTCTAATCCCACCCACGGTTGACTGTAGGTTTGACTGTAGGTGAGGGTCAGCAACTAATTTGAGGAAAATGGATGTTGGGTCAATTTCAAATGGTCATTTCTTTTAGCAGAAAATTAATTAGGTGGCCAATGACCTATCAAATTAAAGATAATTGAATCCTCTTTCCAACGCCACTAAGTATGCTAAAATCCAAGCTAGGAGTAAAACGTTACGCTCATTTTAGTGAAGCCTTGTGAGGCAAGCCACGAACGACGACCCCAAACGATGCTTGGTAGTTCAAACGACGGCCCGTCGTTCTTGTATAATGACCATACCAAGTTCTAAAGGCTGTTTTCAGAATGTCACTATCTCTGACTCTAAGCTGATGATAACCAGATCTGAGGTCTATCTTCGAAAAATGACTAGCACCCTGAAGTTGGTCAAACAAGTCATCAATCCTAGGGATGGGATACTTATTCTTGATTGTGAATTTTTTCAACTGCTGATATTCAATGCACATCCTGAGAGAACCATCTTTCTTTTTCACAAACAACACTGGTGCACCCCATGGCGAAATACTAGGTCTGATGAAGCCCTTATCTAGAAGGTCTTTCAAATGCTCTTTTAATTCCTTAAGCTCAGCTGGAGCCATTCTGTAAGAAGGAATAGATATAGGCTGGGTATCTGAAAGGAGATCAATTCCGGAGTTGATTTCCCTTTCGGGAGGAACTCCGGAAAGATCTTCTGGAAACACTTCTGGAAACACTTCTGGGAACTCATTAACTACTGAAACTGACTCAAGAGTTGGGGTTTCGGAGCTTGAATCCTTAACACTAACTAGATGATAGAGATAACCCTTAGAGATCATCTTTCTGGCCTTAAGGTAAGAAATTAATCGACCCATAGGCGCTAAGCTACTGCTCTTCCATTCTAAGATTGGTTCGTCTGGAAACTGAAAACGAACAGTCCTAGTTCTACAATCGACTGAGGCATAACAATAATGTAACCAATCCATGCCTAGAATGATATCGAAGTCTACCATTTCTAACTCTACAAGATCTGCTGAGGTGACTTTCTGAGAGACTGTGACACGGGAATTTCTGTATACCCGTCTAGCTATAACTGGGTCACCGACTGGAGTAGAGACTGAGAAGGATTCTGAGAGAGTTTCTGGACTAACATCGAATTGACTTCTATATAAGGAGTTATGAAGGAAAGAGTAGCCCCTAGATCTAAAAAAGCATAAACATCTAAGTTAAAAACTCACAACGTACCAGTGACCACATCAGGAGAATCTTCCTAATCCTGGCGAGCCTGAAGAGCATACAACCTGTTTTGGCGCTGACCGCCACCAGTACCAGATGAGTTACCCTACTGAGTCAGGCGACCTGTTGGTGCTGCTGAAGTTGTGGACTGAGCTCTACCATTATTAGCTCATTTACCCTGCTTAGAAGAAGGACAATCTCTCGACCTGTGACCAGACTGACCACACCCAAATCATCCTTCCTTTCCTGCAAGACACTCGCCCGGATGGTTCTTACCACACTTAGGACATGTTGGGTAGGTTCTGGTACCTGAAACACTCCCCTGAGACTTGGAGCCTGATGCCCTACCTTTCCGATCATGTCGGAACCTGGAGGATGGAACACTAACTGATGAAGGTGCCGGAGCTGAAGATTTCTACTGAAACTAATATCTATTTCCACCACCCGATTTCTGTTGAGAGTACTCACAGTTACCTGTTCTAGCTTTCTTTTTGTCCTTAGCTATTTCCTTAATATTATCTCCCTCAACCTGCTGAGCATGAGTCATAAGCCTAGAGATGTTCATATTTTCCAGCAACATAGCATTTCTGCACTCTGTTTTCACTAAGTCTGACACTCCATACAGAAACTTGTTTATTTGAGCCCTGGAATCGACAACCATGTGAGGAGCATACCTGGAGAGTTGGGTGAACTTGAGTCCATACTCTTGGACTGTCATGTTACCTTGCCTCAAATTCATGAACCACTAAGCTCTTGCCTCCCTCAACTCTCTTAGGAAGAACCTGTCTAGAAAAGTCTCACTAAAGCATTCCCAAGTGATAGGAGTTGCATTTGTACCCCTGTTCTCTTTCCATTGAGTATACCAGATGTGAGCTACATCTTTAAGCTGATAGGATGTAAACTCTACCCTATCATTACCTGTCACTTGCATCACTCCAAAGATCTTCTTGACCTCATCTATGAAGTTTTGGCGATCCTCACCAATCCGCGATCCTAAGAACTCAAGCGGATTCATCCTAACAAAATCACGAACTCTAGCTGCAGCTTACCCAACAATAGCATTTGCAGGAGCTGGAACCTGCTGGTTGTTCTGGTTAGTCACACTATGAGCCAAAAGTTGGATAGCATTCCAAAACTCTGCATTTGATACTTCCTGATCTGGGATTGGAGGAGCTGCGTTAGCATTCCTTGTATTAGCTCTACGAGGAGGCATGATATGAAATGCATAACGTCGAGTTATAGAGAGATCATACCAACGCACGATCAGAATATCAAGAAAGTGAGGCGTTTCTAAAACACTTTGTAGCTTCCCCCTCATTAGATGTGATGCACTTCACACCCATGAAAAGAACTCTACTTAGTGCGGCTTTTCAGACATCCTAGGACACTTAAACCTAATGCTCTGATACAAAGTTTTTATCACGCCCCGAGCTACCCCTTGGACGCGGACACGGTACCTAGGATCACGAGTGACCCCAAGCTAACCCTGCTGGCATAACATAAGTATACTTAAAGACAACTGAATCAATAAACACTGTACGAAAGCTAATCATAAGATAAATCTCAAATGATGGGGAATACCCATACTACATCTGAATATATAAATGCGGAGAGTTTAACAACAAATGAAAAGTCAAACTCAAATACTAAAGTTGATTCTAACTATGTCTGAAATAAAGCCTCTAACTGACTAGAAATGCTGGGATATGCCCCCAGCTAAATCTAGCAAAAACTGAAACTATGACTAAAAGTAGAAAGATAATCATGTCAATCGTCCTCAAAGAATGAGGACTCGCCACTGATGTTGCTGAACTGAAGATCGGGAACTGATCTATGCGTGATCTGGAAGTTGAGAACCTGAACTTACATCACGAGAAGATGTAGCGCAGAGTATGCATCAGTACTTGAAAGGTACTGAGCGCATAGGATAGAGTAAAGCTGAACAATAATCATAACTGAACAAAGCAATAAGAGCAATGATATAATCTGCACTGAATGTAAATACTGAGATATACTGAAATACGGAGCTAACTGAATGCAATGACCAAGTACATGATATGCTGAGTCTGAATACTGAACTGTAACTGATAACCTGGTCAATGCACTAGAATCTGACTGTACTGTGGGAGCTACTAATAACCGACATAAAACCACCTGAGCTAAATGTGGAGTCCGATGTATACGCCTCATCGAGAGAACCTAATATACCCTGCCAAAGGTATAAAGGCATGACTGGCGTGATCACTAAAATGATGCACACAGAGGGGACTTACAAACTACGGGGCACGTATTTCTTGGACTGTATGGGTACGTTGAACCCTAGTCCAACTCGGTGATAATTCTACTCCCAATTGATTATGTATGTAACAAATTATAACTGAATTCTGTAAAACATGGATAGCTCGATGTTCTGACATGCAAACTGTGAGAATGCAACAATTATATCTGATAATATGACATTCGGAAACTGAAGCATGTATATAACTGAAATAGATGGCCTAGCATGTGTAATTCATGAACTAAAGGAACTACATAGCTAGGGTTCTGAATTTCATGCAAGAAGCTGAGCAACAACACGATAATCTGATTTGGATCATTCTAACAGCTAAAACCCAACAATATCTAACATTCAAGAAACCCTAGGTCTAGATAATATCAAGGGAATCAAGATTCTGACTGAATTCTAGGGACCTAATGGGCGAAAGAAACCTACTAGTGAATTCCCACATACCTGGGGACAAATTTCACGCAGAAATCTATCGATTTCGGGGCTGGAACTGATGGAATCTTGTTGCATTCTTGAACTAGGGTTCTTGACCTCTTTCTTCTCTTACGCTCTAATTTTTCTAAGTTTTGATGAATGATCTGACTTAGGTAAGTTCTTGTTATGTTTCTAGGCTAAAACTAGGTAGTTTAGGGGTCCAACGCATAAGGAAAAGACCAAAAGACCCATGACTTAACTGTTGTCGGGAGCCACTGACGGACCGTGGATGGACCGACGGTCCGTGCTGATCAACCATCGCTGGGGACTGGGACTTGAATTCTGGGAGTCTGAACCACGGCCTGGACCACAGACCGTGGTGTGACCTACGGTCCGTAGGTTCTGGCGTAGGTCTAAAATTTGCCAAAATTGTTGGGCCTTCTGGGGAGTAGCTACAAGTGGCCATCCACGGACCCCACCTACGGTCCCTGGGACACTCTACGGTCCGTAGGTGGCACCTGCAACTTTTGAAATTCTGCATTTCTGGTCTTTCTAGGATACAGGGTGTTATACTAGCCCTCTAAAGCAGAGCACTGGCCACAAAAGTGAAGGTTAATTAAGTTAGTCCAAGGCCGCAAAAGTGGGGGTACTAGCATCAACCACAAGAAGCTAAGCCCTCCAGGCTCTAATCGGGGGCTCAAGAGTGGTTCATAACCCCGTGCATCCATATGAGATATGAAATGCAATCAAATTCAACATTTCGAATGAAATGAAGCAGTCGAAATTTCTATTCAATGTTGTCTCAACAAAAAGTGGCTCCCACGTCCAAACTCCATTTTAAGATGAAATCCACAAGGGGGCTCAGAATTAGTCTCGAATCCTCCGGATCTGCACGAAGGGTTGTTCTGGAGAAAACATGACATTCTATATCTTACCGCACTTAAAAAATTCTTATCTAGGCACGTTTACCAAAAGTTTTGACCAACGTAAAACTTAGGCCAAAAGTTAACATCTAAAACTGTAACACCCTGTATCCGTAAAAGGGAAATGAACAAAATTTTGGGAAGTTACAGGTACCAGCAATGTAGGCCAACCACGGCCCGTGGACTGAACCACGGGCCGTAGGAGGGTCTGTAGGTTGGCCACCCTGCCAGGTGTTTTGAGGTCCAGGAACACGACTCGACCTGCGGACCATAGGTCAGACCACGATCCGTGGTCCACTAGCCAAAAGTTTGGTTTCTGATGACCAACCACGGTCCACCAGGACGGGCCGTGGGTCAGACCACGGTCCGTCGATTGGGTCCTTTGGTGGCAACTGATAGTTATTTTGTTAGGGGCAGTTGGGTCTTTTCCTAATTAATTAGTTCCTATACTACGTCGTTTTGCCCTTTACTAAGACCCCTATATATGTATTTTTAACCCCCAAATTAGCCCATTCACTTCATTCTTCCAAATTCACAAAAGAAAACCAAATCTCCTCTCCAAATATTTCTCTCTCTGGAAACTGGAAGAAGAAGAATATTCATCCTAGGGTTTCAAGCCAAGGTCTCAATTCCTCCATTGAAGGCTCGCATTTGGATACAAGGTATGATAGTTTTCATTCATGGATTCCTTCCATTCATGGAGTTCCCAAATTCCTCTATTTCAAAAGGTAGAATTACCCAATTGAGTTAGGGTTTTCTTCAATTGCCATGGGTTCTTTGCATTATTTATTTAAATGATTGAATTATGATCTCTAATGTATGAATTGATGAAAGATGATGATTTTATGATGAATTCCCCATGAATCCATTTAATCCCTATGTTTTCAAGTGATGAATCATATGATGTGGGATATTTATATTCAAGGAAGAGTTTTATGAAATTCAGCATGTATTACTAGTTTTACATGTATTTATGATGAAATCCAAATCTAACCCATATTTTCTAAGCATTGATGATTGAAAGTGGGTTTTGAACCTCAAGAGGTAAATTATGGACTTATGTATTTTCTTATGAAATCTATGTAAATATTTTAAGGATGCTTTGAGAGTAAAGTATCAATGATGATGTTTTTGTTGTGTTGTTGAAAGGATATTCTCATAAACACATAACTAGAATGATGTGAAAGGTTTTCTCACTTAGTAAGGATTCTTAGGTTGAAAGGATTTCTCACCTAATTGAATCAAAGATTAAAAGCTATTATGAAAAGATAATGGATGGTGAAAGGTTTTCTCACGCATGGTCTAAGGAGCTATCCTAATGAAACTAGCTTGTATTGGTTATCCTAGGTTACCTTTCCCTGGAAATGAAGTCAAGACTTAATAACTACTCCGAGGGAATTTATGCTTAGCGCCGAGAGGATATTGAGATGGAAGCCCTCACGTCAGTAGAGCTCGGGTTTCTAGAAGCAATCTCCTTATCCCTTACTTATGTGCCCCCATAGGATGATTGTCTCAAGAGACATTAGCTAGTGGATCCTCTTAATCTAGAAGTTAATGGTTTTACCTTGGCAAGTAAGACAACCCTTTTCGGTGTGGGAGACACCGGGGGATCATGTTATAGCTCACATGGTCTCTATGTCAGTTAAGGATAATTCCCCACAAGTAATAATGAACTAAGGTTACTTCTATCTCACATGAGTTCAAAGGTTTTAAAGATGAAGTTAGCTTGCATTAACCATGATTTTATGACTTATATTTTATAACTCTTTTATATCATGTTTAGCTTGGTCAATTGCATGTCATGAAATGAAATGTCCCTTTTAGCATGTTTTAAATATTTTATGCATGGCTATCATATTTGGTACATTGTTTTGTACTAACGCATACTCTTTCCTACATTTTTCCCAAATGTAGGGTCCGATAGTTAGGTTTTAGGGTTTTTGTGGCTAGAGATTGACTTGAGATATTTCCGAGCTTTGGTGAGTCCTCATTCTTCAAGGACGGAGTTTATTGTTTTCAGTTTCTTTCATGTATTTCACTTTTGGACATGATTTATGGGCTAGGCCAAATTTCATTTTATTGTATTAGATGGCTATGATGAGACAAGATTTTAGACTTCCGTTTTGCTTTTATGAAATGTTTTAGACTTGGACTATTATTTTCCTATTATTGTTCTATTTCTTATGTTATGAAGCTAAGTGGCTTGTATGGAGTCCTTCGGGGTACTATACGCCATGTTACATCTAGGGGGTACCCCTGGGTCGTGACAAAAACCCCTAATGGCATGAACTCAAACTAAACCCTTGGGATCCAAGAAAACCATGCCACTAGCCTAAAATGACCCTTCTAGAGCTAATGGAACAGTTAGAATTACATTCTAAGGCCGTCTTTCTTAAATTTTGATAATAATCAACTGTTCAAGGTAAAAAGCTCCAAAACACAAATTTTTACATAAAAACCAAAAGAAAGACCCAGTGACCAAACTATGAGTCCCAGGAAATCACAAATGACTTTGGGTTTCTATAGTAACACTGTAACTACAAAATCAAGGAATAAATAAACAAACGACCAGGGGGGTCATTAAAATATTAACTACTAAAAAGACTTTCATCCGTAAAAGTAATAGTCAAGAAGTACCTGGAGGCTCACATAAGCTAGGAAACTGCTCTCGCATCTCATGTTTGGTATCCTAGGTAGCCTCCTTAACTAGATGATACCTCCAAAGGACCTCACAACATGAATGGGTCTCGAACACAACCGCCATATATTCTGGGTAGAATAGAAACTAACTTCTCCACAACGGTCAAACAGTCAGGCAACTCTACAACATCTTAGTGGAGCACATAAGACTCATGAGGATTATATCAACGCAACACCGAAACATGTAAAACAGGGTGAATAACTTAAAATGCTAGAGGTAGGGAAAACAAATAAGCAACCTTACTAACTATCCGTAGGATCTCAGAAGGACCATTATACCTAGGGCTAAGCTTTCCCCACCTCCCAAACATCATCACTCCCTTCATGGGTGACACATGAAGGAAAATGTGATCACCAACTGAAAACCTCAACGGATGATGCCTAAGATAACAATAACTATGATGTCTATTGTGAGTTGTCCGGGGCCTATCTTAAATTACCTGTAAATGGTCCAAGGCCTCATGAATCAAATCAGTACCATATGACCTAGGCTCTATAGACTTAAACCACCCAACTGGAGAGAAACAACGCCTACCATATAATTTCTCAAATGGGACCCATCTAAATACTAAACTGATAGCCATTATTGTATGCAAACTCCTCCAAGGGAAAGAACTGGTCCCAATGACCTTAAAAATAAAAAACACAACCCCGCAAGATATTCTCAAGAATCTGAATAAGTGTGCTCCGACTGCCAATTGGTTTGCGGGTGGAAAGTTGTGTTATGGTCAACATGAGTGCCCAAGTCCTCTTGAAAGGTCCTTAAAAAGCTAGAAATGAACTGAGAACTCCAATTTGATATATTACACACATGTACACCATGAAACAAACCACCTTATGAATGTACATTTGAGCCAACCTTTCGGCACTGAATGAAAATCAAATCGGGATGAAGTGTGCTGACTTGATCAATCGATCAATGATGTCTCAAATATTGTTTACACCTTTAGAAGTATGTGGCAAACAACAACAAAATCCATAGTGATTCAATCCCACTCCACAACTGAATGGGTAATCCTTGAAACTCACCACTAGGTCTCAAATTCTCGGCCTTCTCTTGCTGTCTACATAGGAAACGAGACACATAGTCTGCAATATCTCTCCTCATGCCGCTGCACCAATAATAATACCTCAAATAATGATATATTTTTGTGGTGCCCATATTAATAGGGTATCCTGAATCATGGACCTCATGAAGGATAAACTAATTCGTGTCCCCAATAGTTGAAAAATAAATATGGCCAACAAATCTCAAAACCCCATTTGAATATAAGGTAGCCTGACTAGCATAACCCTCTAACAACTGATCTCGATGAACCATCAAGGTCTCATCCTAAAAATGGCGACCATGAATCCCCTCAAACAAGGAAGAGTTAGCTCCCACATAGGCTAAGACATGCCTAGAATCTAAATATCGAACCAAATAATCCTATCAGCTAAAGACTGAATGAAAAAAGCCAAAGGTCGCTCCCAGTAGAAAAAAAGGCTAGACTATAAATAATCACTGCCTCCTAGATCAAGGCGTCTGCTACCATATTTGTCATGCTCAAATGATAGAGAATACAGAGGTCGTAGTTACTTAAAAGCTTAATCCAATAGTGCTACCTCAAATTAAGGTCCCTATGGAATATCATATACTAAAGACTTGTGATCAGTGTAGATCTCATAGCTAACTCTATATAGGTAGTGCCTCTAAATCTTGAGTGCACAAGGTACTGCCACCAACTCCAAGTCACAAGTGTGGTTGTTGCGCTCATGCATCTTAAGCTGCCTCGTCACATTAGAAATAACCTAGCCCATCTGAATCAATAAACAACCCAATCCAATGTCGGAGGCATCATAATACACTGTGAAACCTTTACCCTAAATAGGAAGAGTCAATAAAGGAGCTGCGGTAAGTAACTCCTTGATCTACTTAAAGCACAACTCACACTTCTCAGATCACTCAAAAGGAATATCAAGATGATTCAATCAAATCAATGTTTCTTATATGGTAGAGAAGCCCTCAACAAACCATTTGAAATAACGTACTAATCAAATGAAGCTCCAAATCTCTATAACTAAAGTGGGCCTAATCAATTCACGAATAGCCTCTATCATCATTTGATATACAATGATGCCATCCTTGGACACCACATGTCCCAAGAATTCTATAGACTCAGCTAAGAAACTCGCACTTTGAAGACATGGCATAAAGCCACTGAGGTCTCAAAGTCTGAAGCACAATACTTAAGTGGTGCTCATGCTCCCTCCAGCTCCATGAGTTTAAAAGGATATCATCTATGAACACTATGATGAAAGAATCTAGATAAGGCCTGAACACCTACGTCGTCATGTCCATAAATGTTGCAGGTGCTTTAGCAAACCCAAAAGGCATCACAAGGATCTCATAGTAGCCATAACAAGTCTTAAATGCAGTCTTCGAGATGTCCTATACCCTAATCCTCCGTTGATGGTAACCAGATATAAAATCAATATTTGAAAACATAGCAGCACCTGGAAACTGGTCAAACAGATTATCAATACGAGGCATAAGGGAACGGTTCTTTACAATCACCTTATTGAAATTCCTTTGATCAATAAACCTCTGCATCGTACCATCCTTCTTTTTCACATATAGGACAAGGTACCCTAAGGTTATACACTAGGCCAAGAGAATCCCTTACCAAAGAGATGCTATGTTGAACATTGACCTCCTTGAGCTCTGCGGGGGCCATCTAATAAGGTAAAATATAAATAAGATGAGTAACTGGCTCAAGGTCAATAGAAAAATCAATATCTCTCTCTAGGGGTAGGCCGACTCAAGTTTAATTGGAAATAAATATCACACTCTAGGAGTAGGCTAGGTAGGTCAGTAGGAGACACATTGAAAACTCACAGATAATTGGAACTAGCTCAACTGAAGGAACATTTCAACTCACAACCCAAACATAGACAAAGTCAGATAGTCAATTGCTTGTAACTAGCCTCCGAGCATGAATAAATGAAATAACTCCAGGCAGTGTGCTACTACATGAGCCCTACCATACCACAAAGGCAATACAAAACATGGCTAAAGTAGCGGTCTTAGAGAAGTAATCTAAGATTGTGAAGTAGGGGGATAACCAGTCGATGCCCATATTCATATAAAAGTCTAGCATATGAGGAAACGTAAGGTTAGACCTGGTGTCACACACCTAGATAGTCACCAAACAAGATCAAAATATGTTATCCACTCCTAATGACTCACCCACGGGGGTCGTATGCAAAGATTCTGCCAAAGACTTTAAATATATACTCAAATAAAGTTGAGGTAGGCTGATGGCAAAGGAGAATCATATATATGATCACATCGTCTAATCCCTCGGCCCCTGCCCTCGATGAAGTTGTATCAAGTGAACATGTCCACCTCTACCCAAGGAATATGTCCTACCACCAAACGTGCCTTCCTAGGGACGACCTCAAATACCCTTGTAACCAGCAAAATGATCCTAACCCTAGCTTCTACATGTGAAAAGAGGTGAAATTGGTTGAGTCGATACACCTATGAGTGGAACTTGAGTAATCGTCCTACACAAAGGGAAATCTTCGGACCAATGATGAATGACCCCACTATTATAACAACTATATGCTGATCGACCAACAAATTAACGACAAGAATTCCCTGAAACACCTATTCTGGACTAGTATCTACTTTGACTCAAGCTGGCATCACCGCGACTATACCGATCACCCTTTTTGGTCTGTAGTGAGGCTAGAATGAGAAGGCTGGCCTTAACCTCCTGAAATCACTATAGTGGCCTATCATAGAAGTTTTTGGGCCAAATACGGGCATCACTCTAGGTTCCCTCATGCCTACCTCTCATGTCTCTTCCCCCATGGGCCACATGATGGAACTGCTCAATACTACGGGCATGTTCAATAACATCTTAAATAGAATGGCCCATTGAGACAATAGTCAGGGTCTCAATCTTCAACTAGAGTCTCAAACCTCTAGTGAAGCACTAAACTTTCAGCTCATTAAAAGGTAGGATAATAGTGGCTTGGCGGGAGAGATCATGAAACCTTACCTCATATTCAGATATGGTCTTAGAGCTATGATACAACATGGAGAACTAATCGAGATGACAATCTATGATGCAATGAGGAATGAAAATGGACAAGAAGGCAAAAAAAAAACTCATACCAAGATACCGGAGGAGACCTATCTAGTGTAGTCTCAAGATAATAACACCACCACAACCTGGCTTGCCTGTCAATTTGATAAGCTATGAAGTCAGCTCGTCTCAAATAATTGAAACCCAAAGTGTATATCTGCTCATGAAATGTAGTAAAAAACTTGTGGGCAAGCTCTCCCACAACCCTAGAAAACCTTGGATGTAAAAGTCTCAAAAATACTTTGAGCATGTTCATATCTTCTAGCAGCATTACTTGAAAATGGATCTCCTACTTAGAAACTGACTATTAAAAATATTCTTAGAAACTCTTCTAAGAGTAAGCATCAGATTACTCTGTGCTAGCATCTTCGACCGTAATCACGGGCTAGGCACCCCTAGTTGGTACCTAGACCTATGATGTTTAGGTTGTAGGTTAGCCCTGCGGAGCTGGTGTTGGCGCAACTATAGCTACAATTGGGTCCTGGTGCATACCCCCAGGTACTATCAAGAGCTCAGTGATGGCAGTCAGAAGATTGGAAGCCATAGCTGGTCTGGGTAGTGGCTGGGCCGCCCCAGCCCCACCGATTGAACAGGAACATGAGCCGTTGGACAGTCTGCTATGGGCTCCAGATCTCTCTCTCTCTATCTTGGCTAGTGATGCAGCCTTAGACTACTAGAGAGGTTGACCCTTACACATGGCTACCATGCGGCATGTATGATCCATCTTGTGAAAGAATGAAACAAGTCAGATTCCATCAAACCAACAAGAAACACATCATGAAAGGAATACAAAAGATAACATTCCTTATGATACTATGTAGCCTCTCTAAATCACATATCCATGACTTTTCCTTTCCAAACGACCTACGGATGCTTGCACAATATCAAAAATAAAATCACAATATTAATACTGTCATTTAGACTGTAAATTTACTTAAAATAATTTTGGAGTAAAAATGGGAGTCGTGGGACCCGCACTGAAAAATTCATAAAATTACTCTATCAAAAGGTCCAATTTAACCCCCCAAACTTGTATTCCAAAGAGAAACAAAATTAAGGGCTCTGAACATGGATAACCAACAACATGCATATAATTCATCTTACAAAAGAAGAAATAAGGTAATACAACCCATAATTCATGAATTATACCTCAAACAGAAATCCCCAACACTTCTTGAACACTCTAATGTGCCGTCCATAGCTTCTTAATCACAACAGACTTAGAATAACTCAATTTAGAGGTAAGATGAAAGAGAAATCACAATTTGAAAATGAGGAAATGATGTTGATCGGGCTGGTGTTAACATAGTTGTAAGTGCCACAAAAGCGGACATTAATTCAACTAAAATGACTTGTCACGAAAAGTAGGGCCACGCTAGAGCGAGCTTAGCCACTAAAGTGGAGGTTGCTAAAGTAATGCTAGGGTTGCTTATGTGTTAGGGCCCGAGCTTGCCAAGCTATATAATGTGGTTTTCTGGCCACTAAAGCAGTGACCGCTTAAGCATGCCAATGACGCTAAAGGGGTGACTACATTAGCGAGCCAAGGTTGTGAAAGTGGTGGTTCGGTTGTAAAAGTGAAGGTCTCTTAAGTAACCCAGGGCCGCAAAATGGGGGCATCATCATCAAGCACCAGAGAATTTTAGCTAAGCGCTTCGAGCTCTGCTTTGGGGCTCCACATTTGTTTGGAACCCTATGTACACAAACGAAATATGAAACGCAATCAAATTATAAATTTGAGACTAATAGAGCAGTTGAAATTTTTATTTGAGGTCGTCTTGACAAAAAATGGGTACCATATCCAAATTCCATTTTAAGTCAAAATCTACAATGGGGATAAGAATTAACGCGCAAGTCTCGGGATTTGCACGAATGGTTATTTTGGACCAAACTCAACATTCAAGAGCTAACCACACTGATAGAATTATCATTTAGGCACATCTACTAAGAATATTGACCAAGGTCAAACATAGGCAAAAGCTTAACAGCTAAAACGCTTAATGGATAAAACTCGCATAGAAATCTTTAGATCTAATCCAACAATGCCACTAGCCTAAAATGAACTTTCCAAAGTTGATGGCACCATAAAAATTGAATTTTGAGGCCGTCTTGCTGAAACTATAAACAAAATCAACCATTTAAGGTTCAAAATCTCCAAAATATGAAAAATTCCCATAAAAACCAAATGAGCATCCTGATGAGCGAACTATCAGTCTAAGCAAGTCATAAATGACATGGGATTACTATAGAAACACTCTAACAATAAAAGGAAAGAATAAAGATTGTTATCACCTTGAGGGTTATCACAATATAGTCACACGCATTCTACTGGTCCAACACTATCTTTAATGCTGCTATTTTTATTAATGAAATTTATGTATCGATAAAGAGTTCTTAGTTAACATTCTTCTGGTTTTTCATTTAAATGTTATGGTTTCTCCATTTAATTGTGCCTTTCTAGCGTCTTACTTCACCTACCCTTCTATCAAAACATGGATGCCCACATCAATGGCATGATGTATATAATCAAATAGTTGTATGATATTTGATTGTATATTTCCGAGGATAATACTATATAATAATGTTTATGGAGCCAAAACAATAAATGCAAACCCTTTGCTTATATTTGTGATTTTATATTACAAAATCAATTCTATTTACATAAAGTAATGATGAATTGTTACCTTTTTTCTTTTTTGAAAAGTTCGAACTGCCTGAGGGAGTAACACCATTTATTAATATTACTCAAAATATTTTTTTATGGTGAAAGTGAGTTCGAATCCTTTCTTTGTTTCTTTTAATGATGATCTTCTTGCCATTTAACTGCATTCTACCTTTTGATAATCCTTAAAATTTGAAGTTCATTTTCAGACACTTATTTCTTAGACTTCTGAATTATTGTTACGTTGTATGTAGTTGTGAGTACCACTAGGATGGCATATTGATTACGGTCCAAACAGTTAGTTTGGGTATCTAAGATATGTATACTATAGATATGAAAAAGAGCTTGGTTATTGCATTATTTTATCAATACCAAAAACATTTTAATTTATAAAAGAGATTCCTAAATGTAGTGTTTTCACTTTTAAGATAACGATTTCATAATCCATTGATAAAAAAGAGACTTAACTTCGATAAATATTGTATCTTTTTCCATGTTGTGCCAAGTATGCCGTGGGAGTATGATTTCAATTACAATAAAATGACTAAAAAGAAATTTTGACTATGGATTATGATTATTTGGTCAAGCTTCAAAGGAAGATCTTTTTGTGAGTTGATGCTAATGTTGAATAATTCTTATGTTTCATCTTTTTCTTTGTTCTATAAGATGAGGCACATAAAATTAAATTCTTTTTTGTAAAAGATAAAAGTGTTCTTGTTTAATTCCTTAGAGTGTTTTTGTGTCCTACTTTTTATTATGTGGTCTATAGCTTTTGGGCTTTCAAAATTGAGGCTTATGATGCCTTCACTTGAATCCCCAATTATAGTTATTTTCATAAGCTTGGATACGATCGTGACATATGTTATATTTTACATGGTCCACCACAAAGTTATGATCCTATTTTTCTAAAGGAATATAAGGAGTTCCTTCAAAATCATGCTACTAAGTAGACATCTCCACAAGTAGCATTAGTTGCTCAGCCGAATCGACAATCCAATAATGCTCATATGTCTTAGAAAAAATATGATAAGTTCCTTCAGGATAAAGCAAGTAAGAAGACGTCTCCTCAAGAAGTTTCGGTAGCGCAACATAATGTTTCTATTGTGCGCAATTCTTTTGATTGTGTTTCAGAATCTAGTACTCTTGGATAATGGCCATGGACTCAGGAACTTATGATCACATTTTTGATGAAAAATCACTTCTGTATGATATTGTTTATTCACAATCTCTTCCTGCTAATAATTTAGCCAGTGGGATCCAAACACATCCAAAAAGGGTTGGAATACCCAAACCCCTATATTAAGACACTCAAGACTCTGTTTTTATGGCCTTGGTTCTCTTTTTAATCTAGAATCTATGAGGCATTTATTGTGCGTCTGACATTGTGGCATTACAATTTTTGCGATTTTTCTCATACAGGACCACACTACATGATAGATGATTGGCACACGACATAAATCACAAGGCCTTTACTATCTTACCTCTTCAAATTGCTTGAATGCATGAAACATTATAGATTCTCCATACCTTATTTACAAAGGTTAGGAACATCTGAGTCTATCGATGTCCAATACTATCTTACCTTTTCAAATAACTTTATAGCATACTCTGTTACGAATCCACCTGAAATAATTCACAAGTGTTTGGAACATCTGAGTTTATCTAATATGCAAAACATGATCTCTAGTTCGTTTAGTTTATCCAGATCCGATTGTGAGTTGTTTCAACTTGGGAAACACACATGTGATACATTTTCATGTAGTATTGAGGGTCATTCAGAGTCTGTTTTTTCATTAGTTCATTCTGTGTAACACATCGGTCTTAGAAAGAGGTAATTTTAGAAAGAACTAATTTGGAAAGAGCTAAATTGAAAATTTTGCAAGTTAGTCTTAAACTGTGAGTTTTGGGTCAACTTCAAACGACCATAACTTTCCCTACAGGATGGGTTAGGTGGTTTATAAGGTATCAAATAAATGATCTCTGAGTCCTCTTTCCAACGCCACCAAGTTTGCTAAATTTTGAGTTTGGATGAGGGTGATATGCCCGTTTGATTTCAGCCTGTCCGGTTAAGGAAATTCATCCAAATTAAGGAGGGGTATTTTGGTCTTTTCCTTACCCCACTAGCCTAACTCATTTTTAGTAATATTTTAGGGGTCTAAACTGACTATGATCAATTTTCAAAATTCTAAAATACGCTTAGGGTTATAGAGAGAAGTTCAAGTGGAGAAAGAAAAGAGAAGTTCAAGCGTTCGTTCAAGGTTCTTGCGATCTTCGAGAAATTTCCCCAAGGATTTGATCCTTACAAGGTATGTAAGCTTTCATAGTGATGGGTTCATTCACGCTCACGCCAATCATGAGTTAATTTCGTCCATGACAATCCATGTATTGAAGTTCTTGATGAGTTTCTTGAAGTTTCGTTCATAAATCTTTAATGATGGGTTTCGATGAGTTCTTGAGATGAATGTTATTAGTTTGAGGGTTTTTTTTAGTATAGTTTCATGTACTTATGTTGGGTATTCAAATCTAAGAGAGTTTGGAAGAAACTATTCGATTCTAGGTGAATTAGGGCAAAAAATTGAAGAGGAAAATTCATCAGATTTTTTGGGCGGGGCTTGGGTTGACGCGCCACCGATGTGCAAATGGGGCTGGCGCGCCACGCCAACAATGCACCTGAAATGGTGCTCTGTTGTTTAGGGGGTGGCGCCCCGCGCCCTCACTGTGCCAGGGTTGCCTTCCCCCGTCCTTTTCCATAGTTTGTCCCGTCTGAGTTCTTTTAAAAAGTATTTTCACTCTCTTCTTGATTATAACTATTCTAAACTACTTCTAATCATCAAAAAATCCTTTATATCATGAATCATAACTCTTGAATTCACATTTAAAATTCAAGAAAAAATTAATAATCAAGTTCGAGAGACCCTTTCGAGTCTTTCTGAGAAGTCTTTTACAAACTTTTAAAACTTTTTTTAAGACTTAAGTACTCACATATGAGGATAAGGAGTGTGAGTTTCATTTTTCAAAATGAATATATGGAAACTAAGTAATCCCAAGATCAAAGGTTTTTACATTTAAAATGAGATGAATTTTCGATTTCCAAATCAGTTCATAAGAAGTTTTGAACACTATCTCTTTTAAGAGAACCTTTTGAGTAATTATCTCAATGTTTGAGGACGAGGAAATGTTTTTAAACATATGAGCATGAGTTATATAATTGGGAGTAGTATTGAGCACCGATATGGGGATGAGTTCAGACAACTCAAAGTCCTCATAAACCATGTATGCCAACGTGGGTAAAGGGTCATACTTTTTAGATAATTCCTTATTGCTTTTTAGCATAGCTTAGTGGATCCACTTAGTTGAGGATGTCTTATACTCCAGCAAGGTATAGGACAGTTCTGGCAGCGTGGGCGAGACACTGTATCATCACATAGCTATTAGTGATGGTTGTCGGTTAGAAAATCTCCCAAATAAGAGTAAAGAGTTATTATGGTATTTTTAAATACATTGAGTTATTATCTACTGTTTTAAAATATTTCTTTATAATGCATCTTTATTGTTGCTTTTAGAGAAAAAGGCATAAATTCCCCCTTGACTTTGTCCTTAAAAGTCAGTTACACACTTAAAGTATCATGATGACCTATTACACACCTAATCTTATTCAAAATGATATTAATTCGCCCTTCCGAAGATAATCTCAGTTTTTCTGTTAGAAAATGTTATACACGCGTTTTGATGACGTAAATAATATTATTTTATATTTTTTTAACCTTTTTCCCTTAATATTTTCTCACACTTTTTCAAAATAGTTATTTCTACTCTCTGTGTTCTTCCTCCCCTCACCATCTCTTTACTTTTTTAAATTCATTTGTTCTTCCTTCTTCATAAGTTGAAAGAAAAAAGAGAAAATTTGAAGAGAAAATTGGAAATAGTAGGATTCTTATGAAGTAAGAGATGTTTGTGGCGGTGATAGGCGGTGGGCAATACCATTGTTGCCGTTGAAACAAAAAAAACTTTCAAATCTGTAAAATTACTTTCAGATCTGTAATTTTCTTTAAAAATATTGATAATTATGGATGCAAATTAAGCATTTCATTTGTATTATTTGTGCGTAGTGAATAATCAAATATTCTATTGATGGCGGCTTGAGACAAAATGACATTCTGATTGGTGCTCCGACAAGAATAGTGAAGACAAACATAGAGTAATAATTTTCTTGAATGCAGTTTGAAAAGTTTAGTCAATATAATCATGAATTTTATGCATAAATAATCATGGGATTTTCAATATAAGTCATTATCTTTCTAATGATTTTTTTCTCCAGTAATATTCTTTGGCGGATCCTCCTATGAGTTTGGGCAGGAAAATTATGACTTTTAAATGGAAAAAATATTAATATTTCGATGAAAATAATCTTCTTTTCCACTCCTTTCTATTTCTTTTTAGAGTTCTTCTGTAAGGGTTTGAATATGCGTCCATGGGTATAAAGTGAAGGAACAATAATTAATGGTGACAAAGTAAAGAACGGTTGAAGAAGAAGATGTCAAAATAAAGAAAAATGTGAAAACATTTTTAAAAAATTGGGGGGACACATATAAAAAACACAAAAAAAATTATTATTGACATTATTAATATATTAGAAATTATAATACTTAATTATATAATGACCAATAAGATAGTGCCACATGTTCAAATTTGTCATTTTAACATTTTTTTCTTCTTCTCACGCACCTTAAGGAAGGTGAATACATGTTCCCTAGCATGTCATCTTCAAAGGAGCATTAATACCACTTTAAACAAGTTCAGGTGTGTAATAGATCGTCAAAATAGTTAAAATGTGTAACTGACTTTTCGAGACAAGTTTAGGGACAAATCTATGCCTTTTCCCTTGCTTTTATATTGAACTTAGTTGAGTACTTCTAAGTTTTAGTGTCTTTGAGTATCCTTGAGTTTAGTTGAGTTGAGAAGAGGTGAGTGCATTCTTCCTTTTTATTAAGTTCAAGCTTATGTCTGTGCTTTAGAGTTCCCCTTGCATGCTCGTACATTCCATGTACTGACGACATTTGTCCTGCATCTTTCATTATGCAGATACAGGTAACCAGGGTCATCAACATGCGCTTCGTTGATACCACTTGCAGTTTGAGTTAGCTTTGGTGAGCCTCCTTGCTTCCACAGGATTCCATTTATATCTTTCAGTTTTGCTAGGATATCGTGGGTCTTGTTCCGACTTCTATCATAGTTATTAGAGGCTTCATAGATAAACAGTAGTAGTTTGGGAGTCTTTTCATTTCCATTGTTAAATGTTTAAGACTTCAGTTACCTCTTTGGCCAGTTGAATGTTTATTTCTAAATATTCTGATTTAAGTATTTGAGACATTTGAGTTAAATCTTTACTTTTGAGTTCATCTTATGTTGAGTAAGTCTTCCGCTGAGAGTTGAGCAAGGCCAAGAGTTCGCTTGGGGCCAACAATAGTTCTCGAGTGCCGGCCACATCTAGGGACTAGGCTCAGGGTACGACAAACTTTGTATCAGAGCACATAGTTCAAGAGTCTTAGGGTGTCTATGAAGTCATTTCTGTAGAGTCTTAGTTATCGGTGTGAAGCGCGCCACATCTATAATTAAGAGGCTACAACATTTAGGAACCATCTCACTTCGTTCATGCTCTTTTCGTGCGATAGAGTGCAACTCTGTAAAAGTTTCTTTCTAATTCGTGCTTGCGCGTGTCATTTAGATCATGCCTCCACAAAGAGTTGTTTAAGGTCATCCTGCTAGGAGGAATGTTGATCCCTAGGATCAAGGGGTTCCCAATGCATCAGAAGTGCAACCCCAAGGAGAGGTCACTAACAATGTGTTCTGGGATGCTATCCGGATGTTGGGTCAAGTTGTGACCAACCAAGCTAGGCAACAAAGATGGAATCGACAAGATGTGGCTGATACATCCAGGATCCGTGAGTTCTTGAGGATGAATCCTCTAGACTTTACTAGTTCAAGTGTCACTGAGGATCCATAAAACTTTATGGAAGAGTTGCATAAAGTGTTTGAGTTTATGCATGTTGCAGATGCTGAGTGTGTAGAACTAACTGCATACCAATTGAAAGGTGTTGCTAGGATACGATCAATGGAAGAAGAGTAGAGGTGAAGAGGCACAAATTGTGAGTTGGCTGTGTTTGAGACTGCCTTCATGAGGCGTTTCTTTCCCCGTGAGCTGAGAGACGCAAAGGTAAGAGAAGTCGTCACTCTTAAGTATGAATCCATGAGTGTGCATGAGTACAGCCTTAAGTTCACTCAAATGTCCCGTTATGCTCTGGAGATGGTTGCTGATATGAGGAGCAGGATGAGTCTCTTTGTATCTGAGTTGTCCCGCTTGTAAAGTAAGGAGGGCAAGCCAGCTATGCTGATAGGAGACATGGACATAGCAAGTCTTACGATCCATGTGCAACAAGTTGAGGAGTATAAGTTGAGAGATAGAGAGGAGTTCCGGAACAAGAAGGCCAAGAAAACAGGTAATGAGTCTGAGCAGCAGAAGAGCAATGCGAACTGGTCATCCTTTCAACAAAAGCCAAATGGACCTACTCCATAATCTGCTAGTGCACCTGCACCAAAGAACAGAGGTGAGGTCAACAATCAAAATTCTCAGAACTTCAGAGCTAGACCTACACAATCTCAAGGTAGTGTGGCACAAGGAGGTAATTGGACTCCTGCATGTGCTAAGTATGGTAGGAACCACCAGGAGCGTGTTGTGATGGCTCCACTGGTTGCGTCAAGTGTGGTCAGAATGGTCACTTCATGAGAGAGTTCCCTAAGAACAAGCAGGGTAGTAGTAATGGGGGTAATAAAGCCAAATCTTCTTCCGTGGCTCTGTCAGACAGTGCTGCACCTAGAAGAGCTACTTCAGGGACAGGCATAGGAGAAATCGTCTGTATGCTATCACCAGTCGCCAAGAGCAAGAGAATTCACCTAATATTTTCACTGGTATGATCAAAGTCTTTACTTTTGATGTATATTCATTGTTTGATACAGGTGCGAGTCTATCTTTTGTGACTCCATATATCGCTATGAATTTTGATATTCTTCCGGAGCAACTTCTTGAGCCTTTCTGTGTTTCCACACCTATTGGTGAGTTTGTTCTAGCTGAGAGAGTTTATCGTGATTGTACTATTTCTGTCAATCACAAGGACACCATGGCTGACTTAGTCAAGTTATATATGGTGGACTTTGATGTTATTCTAGGTATGGAGTGACTTCATGCTTTTTATGCCTCAGTTGATTGTAGAACTAGAGTAGTTAAGTTCCAGTTTCCTAATGAGCTAGTTATTTAGTGGAGGAGTAGTTCAACAATGCCTAAGGGTCATTTTATTTCGTAACTTGAGGCAGAAAGTTAGTTTCCAAGGGGTGCATCAATCACTTAGTCTGAGTTAATGACTCTAGTGTTGAGACACCGCCTATTTAGTCAGTTCCAGTTGTGAGTGAGTTTCCAGAGGTCTTTCCAGATGATCTTCCCAGAGTCCCTCCTGAGAGAGAAATAGACTTCGGTATAGATATTCTTCCTCATATTCGACCTATTTCTATTCCTCCATATAGAATGACTTCCGTTGAGTTAAAAGAGTTAAAAGAGTAGTTAAAAGTCCTTCTTGATGAAGTTTTCATTCAACCAAGTGTCTCACCTTGGGGCGCTCCGGTCTTATTTGTGAGGAATAAAGATGATTCTCTTAGGATGTGTATTGATTACCCCTAATTGAACAAAGTCACCATAAATAATAAGTATCCCCTTTCGAGTATTGATGATATATTTGATCAACTTCAGGGTACCACCTATTTTTATAAGATAGACCTCCGATAAGGCTATCATCATTTGAGAGTAAGAGAGAGTGATATTCCAAAGACAGAATTCAAAACCCGCTATGGTCATTATGAGCTTCTTGTCATGTCTTTTGGTTTGACTTATGCTCCTACAGTGTTCTTGGACATTATGAACAGAATGTTTAAGCCTCATATTGATATGTTTGTTATCGTATTCAATGATGACATTCTGATCTATTCGAGGAATGAGGAAGATCATTCTAGTCATCTCAGAGATAGAGAGTTGTATGCCAAATTCAAGTGTGAGTTTTGGCTTGAGTCAGTGGCGTTCTTAGGCCACATTGTTTCTGGTGATGAGATTTGAGTTGACACTCAGAAGATTGAGGCAGTGCAGAACTGACCTAGACCCATATCTCCAACTAATATTAAGAGTTTCATGGGATTGGCTGGTTATTATAGAAGGTTTGTCGAGGGGTTCTCATCTATTTCATCCCCTTTGATAAAGTTGACTCTGAAGACTACAAAGTTTCAATGGTCTGAAGCTTGTAAGAAAAGCTTTCAAGAATTGAAAACACGGTTGACTACTACCTAGTGTTGACCTTACCGGAGGTTACGCAAGGCTTTGTTGTGTATTGCGATGCGTCCAGAGTAGGTCTGGGTTGTGTATTGATGTAGAATGGCAAGGTTAAGCTTATGCCTCAAGACATCTTATGATTAACAAGAATAATTACCAAACCCATGATCTAGAAATTTGGAATCCATTTGGGACAAGTTTTTCAGCCGTCTTCTTCACCCAAAAACTTGCTAACACCTTTGATATTCTTTTAGCATTGTTCTTTAAAGTTGGCACTAACCACAAAAGAGAATTTTTTTTTTAATTAACTTTATCCATACTCGTTTTCATTTGCAAAAAGGGTATAGATCTGAGGCTCAAAGACACCCCCGTTCACTATCCCCACAAAAGGTGATTTTCGTCCCTTTTTTATATGTTTCGTCTCTATGATAAAAATTCTATGTGTTCTTTAAGAAATTAATATGTTGAGGATAATTTTTGAATTCTATTTGAGCTCTATGAAATTTATGTGTCGAGATTTATTATTGCTTAGTTTAGCTATAATGAAAGTAAAGATAAGAAAAAAGTCTCTTTGTTTATTGTTTGAGATCTAAAGTCATTTCCCTCCTTGTTTGAGACATTATAAATTAAAGAGCGGTTGCATTTTAGTCCGTATGAATCAGGTTATGCTCCAAGTAGATGATGATTTGTTAATTGTATTTATTCCTATGTATAAAATTTGTTTAAATGATATAATGTTTGTTTTATTTAGTTTAAAAATTGTAAATCATGTGTCTTTCCTAATCAAATGTAAAGACATAACTGCAGGCATATAGATTCCCTCTGTATTTCTACACCCACAAAATGTGAGGTTTTTAGCATCTTTTCTGTTTTCATTAGCACATATTTGTGAAGTTTGGCTTACTTGTCCATTATATTTTCTTTAAAGAGAGACAACTGCTTGCCATTTTTTTTGTTAAAATTTGGATTTGAAACGTCTGTTTGTTGAAAAAAGCACGGGTTGAAAATAGTAGCCCTGACGGGTTGAAATAGGTAACCCTGATACATTAAAAGGATTGAAAAATAGCCCTTGCGGGTAAAAAGTAGTATGGTAGTTCTTTGGAAGATTTGACAGATGCCGTAAAATCAATGAACCTTTTGATACCACTATTAGTGTTTTCTAAAAATGTGGCAGCATAAAAACATTGAAAATGTCTTTCAATATTTTATTAAGCATAATAGGGTTTTAAATAGCCAACTTGATAGCATAATCTGTAGAAAATTTGTATAACAAAAATTCAAAAGGGTCTAAATAATCTAAACAATTAAAACAAACTAACAAATATTTAAAATTCAAACTCATCCTAAAACTAGATAACTTATTATGTTAAAAAATGACTGCAGTAACTAAAAGAAAACCATACAGTATCTCTCCTATTAAAGGAATGATGTAAATCAGGAAAATTGGTAAAATTAGCCCGATGTTATAGGACCATATGAGATACTTGATCAAGTTAGAATAGTGGCTTATTGTTCGGCACTTAATTCCTTGTAAGATGTAATTTATTTATCTAGTGTTTTTTGTCTTTATTCTAAGTAAATGTATAAAAGAGTCCTCTCATATGCTTGAAGCACCAGCTTTATAACTTGAAGAGAACTAAACGTATGAGCATGAACCAGTGGCTATTGTTACATTAAGAAAGTTCACTAAAGTTTAAAGAAACAGAAGTTATATGCAGCAACTCAAAATTTGCCAAGAAATACCACCAATAAATTTCAACTCTTTCGAAGTACCTATTCAGAAGCTTTGGCATATATTTGGACTTGAACCACTAATATCAAAACGCAGGGCAATGCTTCCTTCATTTTAATTTTTTTTGTTTTATTTTGACTTGGCACAAAGCTTAAGAATGTAAAGATTACTTTTGAATCTTTTGGTCTTAAACTAAAGAAGATATGTAGAAGGTACCGAAATGAACTTTAATCCTATGTTCTTAAATATAACATGTGAATATTATAACTAAAGTGTTTTTTGAAAAAGGAAAGAGGGATTCCTTTTTAAAAGGACAAAAAAGGAATATTCGACAAACAGTTTGAAAAGGAGGGAGTAATTTATTTGAATTACTTGACATGAGTATTATCATATGTATATGATTCAGAAATGGATTTGTGTTATTTTTTGTTAGTGAATCTTGAGTATATCAACAATTCTAAAAATAATCTTTACTTGGTCTAGCGCTGCAACTTTGGTCAAAAAAAGTCTTGAAGTAGATAGGGAAAATATGCGGAGAATGGCTGTAAAATGAAGAAGAAATGGAGCTCAAAAATCATTTCAGATGGGGCTCGCATCAGGATCAAGGGCCTAGAGGAATAAATCCCCGAGACAATTTAAATCACCAATGGGGATTTTACCCTTATTCTTGTATGGATCGAGAAACCGGTGATGTACAGAAGGAAAGAGAATGACCATCGCCAGAAGGTCTTGAATGAAATAGGGATGACATCAATTAAATTAGAGATCATCATTCTGCTTATATTGTGCTAATACTAGTGAAATCTGATAATACTAGTGCCATCAGCCTATCTAAATATATTGTGCATCATTCTAGGGCAAAGCATATTGATATCAAATATCATTTTATTAGAGATCATGTTGGAAATGTTGATTTTTTATTAGAATCAGTGGATTCTAAAAATTAATTAGCTGATATTTTTGAAAAACCCCTGATTGAAGAAAGATTTTGTTTCCTTTGCAATTGTCTCGGTATTACTTCTTTTAATTTAATATGATTTTTTCCTTTTCTGTGTTGGTATATATTTGGCCCCTTAGAATTCTCCATCTTTCATTTTTACTCTTCTCCATCTTTTCCTATTCACTGTACTCCTCCTCCTCTTCCTTTTTTTTAATCATTTCTTTGTGACTTCTAGGTTCCATCAAAACGTTCCATCTGCTACTTTCTCCTTCTCCTATTTAATTTCTCTTTCTCTTCCCCTTTCTTTCATAAAAAATTCCAAGAACTCGATCTATGGCTTCTATTAAAAGCTCTGTAAATAATGCTTCAGCCTCTTTTTAAGTTGATAATTTCTTTCTCTCTCTCTCTATCTCTCTCTCTCTCTCTCTCTATCTCTCTCTCTCGCTCTCTCCAACTGTTCTGATGACTCTTTAGTCTCCCCTTCTCCTTCCTCCAAAAGGAGAGCTTCGTTTGTGAAGAAGAATGAAATGAAGAAACCTCGTCCAAGTGCATCCCGATATCTATCATCTGAGAACATGCAAAGATTCTTGGAAGTTGAAAAGAAGAACATGTATGATAACTTGAAATCTCGACCCATTGTTCCTAGCCATATAATTAATCTCAGTTAGTTGATGGATTCTCATTGTCCTTTAAGTTCATTTCTCAAAACTCAGAAATTGTCTTTGTTGATTAGGATCTGTGGTCTTGATTTTTTTGAAGACGTTGTTCATTTCTTCTATGCTAATCTTTGTGTATCTAAGGACATTGTTGAGTTGGAAACTATTCTGATGAGAAGCCGTGTCTTATTGTTAACTGACATATGTTTGATGATGTTTTTGGTACTACATTATCTGGTGTGGTTTGATATATGAAAGGAGTATTGTCTAATGATTTTAAGGCTGCTCTAGAAGGTGCTAAGGCGGCCGTGGCTGGTCCTGGTGCTAATTTGTCTTATTTGGGACCCATATCCATGCATTTTGAAAATCACATTCTTGCGCATATTGTTGCCATCACTCTTATTCCCTAGAATGGCTCTTTAAATAGTATATCTACTCCTGATGTTTTTGTACTTTAATGTTTGCTAAAGAAGTTCCGCATAAATTGGGCGGTTTGGTTCAAGGAGTACATTTTGCAAATTGCCAAAAAATCTAATGCTTTTGCAAGATTACTAAATGGACTGCTTATTTTTCCACATTTGGTGGATCGTCTAGTAGATCTTTCCATGTTCAAACCCTTAGAAATTACTACGACAGATGATTGTCATACTTTCTCTAGTATGGGGTATGTGCAGGTACAAAGCTAATGGGTCAAGAAGGACTCCGTCTAAGCTAAAGCTGAAACTCTCAAACTTACCAAAATATCTGCAGAGTCGGCTGCTCTTTTGTTGAAGGATACAAATGAACTCAAAATTCCTATTCTGGCTGTGGAACGTTGACTAGAGACTCTTCAAGATGTTGTTGAAAAAGTCTTACACATTCATAAGGACACCAATAAAGATGTGGGTAAGCTGCATATTCCTATGACTTGTCTAAATCAAGAAGGGATCTCTACAGTCAACAAGTTGATCCAGCAAGTTGACTCTCTCAAAGCTGGATTCAGTTCCGACAACACTGATCTTGACATCTCCATCCAGGCCTCTTACTCCAATTTCTCTAAGAATGTGAAACGTTCCTACAACTTGTTCTATAGAAATGTTCTCAACAGTCTTAAGTACTTTCTTGGTGATCCCTAGATCCTCCTCATTTTCCTTTTTGCTACTCTCGAACTATCTTTCAATAGGGGTCGGTCGATCTTTATAACTATCTTTTGGGTTGTATATTTAGGGTTCTTTACCCTCTTAAATGTTGATATGGTTTATTGGTTGTTCTTGTTTGTTCTGCTTTTAGGTTTACTTGCAGCTTGTCTCTTTGTTTTTTTCTATGCCAAAGGGGGAGAATATGTCCCACAATTGTTCTTAGGCAGGTAATAGTAAAGAAAGGGGGAGCACACAAAATATAACAGATAGGTATGAAAGAAAAGCCTAAAGACAAGGGCAGCTACAAATCATTAGAGCAAAAAGACACGTGATTTTTTTTCCAGGGCTGGTTTCATTATCTCTTTTCCGGATTTTGTTAAATTGTGGATTAATTGTCATTATTGTTAGACCCATAGGATCCATTTATTTTGATAAACGACACTTAACAATTTTATGATCCATTGTAGGCAAGGATACCTAAGGAATCAAAAATGAAAGAAGTCAAGCCTAGAACACTTAGGACAATTCAAGATAGCCAAAATCTTAGTATCTAACTAGGACAATTCAATCAAGCGAATTTTTGAGACAAATCAGGATGCAGTGAAGAATAACACAAAGATCAGCTCAACCAGCAAAGAATCAAGGCCACAAAAAGATCATCAAGAGAAGATATCAAAAGGAAGAAAATCTATTTTCTCATGCATATATCTATTACGGACATGAATTAGCAAATCAGCCTCAATCAAGGAATCACTCAAAATTCTAGATTGAAAGAAACAACCCTAGGTTTTCCTTACAAGAGCAATCAACCAATCTATATAAACAATCCTTATCTTTAGTTTTGAAGTACACACTTCACTTGAACATTACTAGTTTCTTTTTTGTCTTTCATAAAACTTTGTATTCTCTTGAGTGTACAATTGGAAAAGAAAAGAAATATAAAGGCCTTAGTGTAGGTTTTACAGGTAGAGGTTGTGTCAATGTACAAGATCTAATTCGCACATCAGATAGGAGTTTAGGTTCAAATTTTTGTATCTCCTAAGTTTTCTTCAATCCCTAAAGGAAACCCAAGGGGACTGGAGTAGGTACCACATCGGTGATCCGAACAAGCATAAAAACATCTGGAGTTCTTTTTATATTCTATCCATTGCTTATTTATTTTCTGAAAACCTAATCTACAGGAATATTCGACCACTGACAAACTTTAGTCAACAACGATAATTTTAATTCACCCCCTCTTAACTATCATATCTTCTAGAAGAAACTACCACCGTGGAGATGGTCGAACATGTCAATCCAAGGGATGGGATATTTCTTTGTTAATGTGACCTTGTTAAATTAACGATAATCAATGCACATCCTTAGAGAACCATCTTTCTTATGCATGAAGACAACCCTATCGAGAGATGTCTGGACTGTGAAAACCTTTATCTACAAGGTCTTTTAACAAATCGTTCAACTACTTAAGCTCAACTCGAGTCATTATATAAGGAGGGATGAAGATAGGTTATGTATCTAGAATAACACCAGGTCCAATGTCGATTTCCCTAGTGGGAGAAACTTCGTGAAGGTCTTCTGGAAATTCTTTTGGGAAATAATTCATTGCAGGGACTGACTAAAAATGTGAGGTTTTAGAACTAAAATCCTTAACCTAAACTAGATGTTAGATACAATCCTTAGAAATCATCTTTCTGGCCTTAAGACACGAGATAAACTGACCAATAAGTGTAGAGGTACTACCTTACATTAAATGACTGGTTCTTAGGAAATATAAATTTGATGACTCTTGTTTAACAGTTGAATGAGGCATAACAAGTGTGTAGCCAGTAAATTTCAAGAATGATATCAAAATCAATCATGTCCAACTCTACTAAATCAATTGATGTGATTTCCTCAGAGATAGAGACTGTGCAATTTATGCATACCCATTAACCTAAGACTGATTCACCAATAGAAATAGATACAAAGAAGAGTACTTCTGATGAGATTTTGGGACTGACATCGAATTTCATTGCAACAGAAGGAGTCACAAAAAAAGTGTGATACTAGATCTAACAATGCATAACATCTAACTAAAAGAAACGTAACATATCAGTTATTACTTCAAGGGAACCCTTATGATCTTGTCAAGTCTAAAGAGCATAGAACTCATTCTGACGTTGTCCGCCACCCATACTAGCTTAGGTACCCTAGTGAGTTAGGCGACCTACTGGAGCTATTGAAGTGTTAGGATGAGTATGTTGACAAATATCCATGCTCTTGTGTATTGCTGATGGGCAATCCTCAATCTGTAACCTATCTTACCACATCAAAAACACCCACTAATACCAGCCATGCTCTCTCTCGGATGGTTCTTACCACAATTCTAACACGTTGGAAAAGAGCTTTCACTAGTAACACTACCTTATCACTTTTACTCTAGTGCCCTATCCGTGTTATCTAATATGAACTTACGCACAAAAGCACTAGTAGAAAATGTGGCTGGATCTAAATACCTTTGACGGAACTAAGATCGACTACCATCTCCTAACTTCTGTTGTCAGTACTTTACACTATCTATTTTAGCCCCCTTATTATCCCAATCTTCTTGTGCTTTTTCTCCAAAATTTGTTGAGCATGAGTCATCAAGTGGGAGATGTCCATCTCCTTGATCAATACCTCCATCCTACACTTTTTCACCACGGTCTCAAAATCAATGGAAATAAACTTACTCATGTGGACCCTAGAATTAGCCACCATATTCAGAGCATATATTGAAAGCTGAGTGAAATTCAAGGAGTACTCCTTCACTGTCATGTTACCCTTTTACAAATTTATGAACTATTGGTCCTTAGCATGTCTCATCTCAAGTGAGAAAATCATGTCTAGAAAGGCAATCTTGAACTTTTCCCAATGAAAATGTCCTACATCAATAGCCTTTTCAACCTTTCATTGCTTGTACAAAATATGAGCAACTCCCTCATCCAATAAGCAACAAAATCAGCACTCCCAACTGGAGTGACACCCATAATCTCAGTAATCTTTTGAATTTCCTCCATTAACTCTTGTGGATCCTCATCCACCTTGTTAACACCTAATTTTGACCTTCCTTTCTTTAAATTACATTTTTTTGAGCTTCTAAGTTAATGATTATATTTACTATTTAATTACTATTATATTTATGACTTGTTAACATTATTATTATTATTATTATTATTATTATTATTAATATTAATAAGAATAATATTTTTATTACTATTATTATTATTATAAGTATTTTTATTGCTATTATAATTAATATTATTATTAGTCTTATGGTCGTCACATTTTTTGACAAATTAGTAATAAGACTAACTTTTAAACTTTCTATTATCTTCATCTAATACTAAGTTTATCACTAATTAAATTAGTTATAAGTCAATATTTCATGTCTATATTTTTGTTAAACCATTAGCGGAAAGATAGTTTTAGTATTTTATTTTCTACATAATTATATAATGTATTAATTATTAAGTTAGAAGCTCAAAAGATTTAATTTAAAGAAGAAAAAGACTATCAACTAGACTAGCCTCTATCTTGCATCCAATTAAATTTCTTAATCCATTAGCAACCCATTTTTTTAAATTCAAAACGAGCCAGAATCAGTTAATTCTGTCCAAAGTCCCCAACCATTAGCCCATATAATTTCTAAATAATTTGATACACCGCTATTTTCCTAAGACCTAATTTTAATAGCTACAGCCACTACGCCATATCCTTTCTTTCTTCTTTGAGAAAAATCGAAAGCTTCTCCTTTACCATGGTGAGATATTGTCACGTTATTACAGTGCAAGATTTATCATTGTCGTCATCTCCTCTCATCCGTGACACGAGAGACCAAAATAGTTTTGAAATTTCTCAAAAAAGATTAACTTTTCAAAGAATTTATTTTCATTTCAAACAGATCTTTTGACTTCCATTTTTGCCCCAAGAACTTCAAATCTAAAAACACAAAATGAAGAACCCTCGTTTTCTACTCCTTTAAGTATTTGGAATCCATTTTGGACAAGTTTTTTAGCCGTCTTCTTCACCCAAAAGCTTTATAACATCTTTGAATTTCTTTTAGCAGTGTTCTTCAATATTGGCACTTACCACAACAGAGACTTTGTATTTTAATTAACATGTGTCAGACTCGTTTTCATTTGCAAAAATGGTATAGATCTGAGGCTCAAAGACACCCCCGTTCACTACCCCCACAAAAGGTAATTCTCGCCCGTTTTATCTATGTTTCGTCTCTATGATAAAAATTCGACGTGTGCTTGTAGATATTAATATATTGAGAATAATTTTTGAATTATATTTGTGTTATAAGATATTTATGTATCGAGAGTGATTATCGCTTAGTTTAGCTATAATGAAAGTAAAGATAAAAAACTGTCTTTGTTGATTGTTTGTGATCTAAAGACACTTTCCCGCCTTGTTTGAGACATTATGAATTAAAGAGCGGTTGCGTTTTAGGTGGTATGAATCAGTTTATGCTCCAAGTAGATGACCATTTGGTAATTGTATCTATTCCTCCGTAGAAAATGTATTTAAATGATATAATATTTATTTTATTTAATTTAAAAATTGCAGAACATGTGTTTTTCCTAATAAAATGTAAAGCCATAATTGCAGGCATATAGCTTCCCTCTATATTTCTACACCAACAAAATGTGAGGTCTTTAGCTTCTTTCCTATTTTTATTAGCACATATTTGTGAAGTTTCACTTACTTTTCCATTATATTTTCTTTAAAGAGAGACAGTTGCGTGCCAATTTTTTTTTAAAAAAATTGTTTAGAAAAAGCTTGTGCATTGAAAAATGCACGAGATGAAAATTGTAGCCCTGACGGGTTGAAATGGGTAACCATGAAGGATTAAAAGGGTTGAAAAATAGCCCTTGCGGGTTAAAAGTAGTATAGTAGTTCTCTGGAAGATCTCATAGATCACGTAAAATTAATGAAGCTCTTGACACCACTATTGGTGTTTATTACAAATGGGGCAGCACAAAAATATTGAAAATGTCTCTCAATATTTTATTAAGAATAATAGGGCTTTAAATAGTCAACTTGATAACATAATCTACAGAAAATATGCATAACAAAAATTCAAAAACGGCTAAATAATCTCAACAATTTAAACAACCTAACAAATATTAAAAATTCAAATTCATCCTAAAACTAGGTAACTTATTATTATTTTTTTTAAATGACTGCAGTAAATAAAAATAAAAGAAAACTCAAAAGTGTCTCCCCTATTAAAGGCATGATGAAAATCAGGAAAATTTGTGAAATGAGCCCAAGGTTGTAGGACCATACAAGATTCTAGAACAAGTTGGACAAGTGGCTTATTGTTTCACTTAATTCCTAGTAAGAAGTCATTTATTTATCTAGTGTTTCCAGTCTCTATTCTATGTAAATGTATATAAGATTCCTCTTATATTCTTGAAGCACCAGTTTTATAGCTTGACGGGAATTATACTTATGAGGGGGAACCGGTGGCTATTATTACAATAAGAAAGTTCTATAAAGTTTAAAGAAACAGAAGTTATATGCAACAACCAAAATTTTGCCAAGAAATACCACCGATCAATTTTAACTCTTTAGAAGTACCTATTAAGAAGGTTTGGCATATATTTGGATTTGAACCACTACTATAAAAAATCAGGGCAATACTTCCTTCATTTAATTTTTTTTTTTTTGGTTTTGACTTGTCACAAAGCTTAAGAATATAAAGATAGCTTTTGAATCTTTTGTTCTTAAGCTAAAGAAGATATGTAGAATGTCCCAAAATGAACTTTAGTCTTGTGATCTTAAATATAACATGTGAATAATAGAACTAAAGTCTTTTCAGAAAGGAAAGAGGGATTCTTTTTTAAAAGGACAAAAAAGATATATTCGACAAACAATTTGCAAAGGAGGGAGTAATTTATTTGAATTACTTGACATGAGTATCATGATATGTATATGATTCATAAATGGATTTGTGTTAATTTGTGTTATTTAAACTTGAGCATAGCAAGAATTCCAATAATAATCTTTACTTGGCTAGCGCTGCAACTTTGGTCCAAAAAAGTCATGAAGGAGATAAGGGAAAGATGCGGAGAATGGCTGTAAAATGAAGAAGAAATGGAGCTCAAATATAATCTTAGATGGGGCTCGCATCAGGGTAAATCCCTGAGACAATTTACATCACCAATGGGGATTTGACCCTTATTATGGTACAACTCGAGAAATTGGTGATGTACAGATGGAAATAGAATGACCATCGCCAGAAGGTCTTGGATTAAATAGAGATGAAAACAATGTACAGGGACGCTAAAAGGACAAGGACACTTATTGTTGAAAAGGGAAAGAGATCGAAGATCTTGATCCAACAATCGTCGAGGATACAAATACTATGGGTATAGAAACGGGGTTAAGGTATGTGCCTTGTAGGAAATGTTAATGAAAATTGTTTAGACAATTGAAAAAGAGAGAGTTATGGATCCTTGTGGCAAGCAAAAACTGACGCCTATGAAGGTTGCTGCTAATTTAATGGCAACACTATCACAGAACCTACTAAGATAAAAGATGCAATCCTATAAGGAATGGAGGCCTAATTTATAGATACAAGGAGTTGTTATAAGGTTGTCTTCCATGATGACTTGACATAAATTATCAAGTGTTAACAATAGCTAGGAGAAATTTTTTGTTGATTAAGGATCGACCTGTAACTTGATTAAGGATCGACCTGTAACTAAGCTGATATAACACAAAAAAATAAAACACTAGTCCTTATGTTGTTATTATTTGTTGGTGTAATAGCAGTTGAGTTACTAGTAGATCCTTCATCAACCAAAAATTTCTCCTGCCTTTTTATAACATTTGGTAATTTCTTTGAAGTCATCATGGAAGACATCCTTATGCACATGTCACGACCCGAGCCTACACCCTAGACGTGGCCGACACTCGAGAACCATTGCTGGTCCCCAAGCGAACCCTCATCCTGGCTGACTACAAATGGAAGACTAACTCAAGCATACAAATGCTTAAAACTGAATAAAAATAATATATTCAACTCGCAATAAAATAGTCAACTTAAGTCTTTAAAACATTTAACAAAATAAATGAACAGACTTCTGAAACTCTACTGTCTATCTATGAAGCCTCTAACTGATAAGGATGAAAGTCGGGAAAAGACCCACGACATCCTAACAACTAATATAACTGAAAGTAAAAGTGGAACCCTCCGGAAGCAAGGAGGCTCACCATAGCTAACTCGAACTCAATGTGGTATCAATGAAGCTCCTATTGATGACCCTGAATACCTGCATCTGCATCATGAAACGATGCAGGCCAATGGCTCAGTACGTGGAATGTACGAGCATGTAAGGGGAATTCTAAAGAATAAACATAAGCTTGAACTTGATAAAAAGGAAACATACTT
>JAJONR010006233.1:0-22705 GCA_029582245.1 Solanum etuberosum | reverse complement strand
TTTTTAATTGCTGTGGGGTGGGAAACATGATAGAAATGGGTGTGACTTTAGTGACATATGATTGAATATGCAATAATCAGTCTCTTCTTTCTAAGTCAGCCACTACTACTTATGGCTCTCTCCTTCAAGAATTGCAGGTATTCTTCTGTTTCATCTTGTTGTTTGTTCGAATGTGTTTTTTAAACTGATTCTTGGTCTTTCATATGTGGGTACCCAGTGATTTTTTCGGATCAAGATTGTCTTATAAGGAGATATAATAGAAATATATTTTAAATTGGGTTAATTCTTCAGGTTGTTTATTCAATCAAGATTTTGGGTGTTTTGTGCTTTTCCTTTTTTCTGCGTCTTTGTAGTAAGAGTTGATCTTCTTGTGGTAGATAAGAGTTGTGTAGGATAATCATGTCTTCAGATTCTTGTTTTTAATTGCTGTGGGGTGGGAAACATGATAGAAATTTTTTAAATTGATCATAAGGGGGTGTGACTTTGGTGACATATGATTTAATATGCAATAATCAGTCTCTTCTTTCTAAGTCGGCCACTACTACTTATGGCTCTCTACTTCAAGAATTGCAGGTATTCTTCTGTTTCATCTTTCTGTTTGTTCGAATGCGTCTTTAAAATTGATTCTTGGTCTTTCTTTCTAGGTACCTAGTGATTTTTTCGGATCAAGATTGTGTTTGCAAACATTGATAATTGGTCATGGCAATCTTTGCCCGTAACAACCAACTTGACAATTTCTTGAGAAGATGGGGTTGATGTTGTGATGGATAGTGGAGGCAAGTGAGGCACTTGTGTCGATTCACTTGGGGCGGAAGATTGTTCCCTTCTCTTTTGACCCCTTTGTGCATTGGGTTTATTCAATCAGCCTCCAGCGACCTTCCGCTTCTCTCTTCTTCTTCTTTCTTCTTCAGTCCTCTGATCTGCTTCACGACCACAGCAGGTATGTTTTCAGAACTTTTTCTTTCTTCTTCTTCTTCTTCTCTTTTTCTTTCTTCATCAAGTACTCTGCTTCACGACCTCAGCAGGTACGTTTTCAGAACTTTTTCCTTCTTCTTCTTCTCTCTTTCTTTCTTCTTCAAGTCCTCTGCTTCACGACCTCAGCAGGTACGTTTTCAGAACTTTCTTTTTCTTCTTCTTCTTCTTCTCTTTTTCTTTCTTATGGCCTGGCCTTGTGGTTGCAAACATTGAAAATTGGTCATGATGATCTTTGGCCATAACAACCAACTTGATAATTTCTTGAGAAGATGGGGTTGATGTTGTGATGGATGGTGGAGGCAAGTGAGGCACTTGGGGCGGAAGATTGTTCCCTTCTCTTTTGACCTCTTTGTGCATTGGGTTTATTCAATCAGTCGCCAGCGACCTTGAGCTTCTCTCTTCTTCTTCTTTCTTCTTCAGTCCTCTGATCTGCTTCATGACCTCAGCAGGTACGTTTTTAGAACTTTTTCATCTTCTTCTTCTCTTTTTCTTTCTTCTTCAGTCCTCTGCTTCACGACCATAGCAGGTATGTTTTCAACACTTTCTCTTCTTCTCTCTTTCTCTCTCATGGCCTGGCCTTGTGCTTGATTCATCAGGTCCTTCTATTATCATACCCTGAATTTAAACAACATCCTTTTATTATCATAGTAAACAAAAGAACATCCTTTAATTATATTTAAAATGGTAAGATTCATCCTTTTGTTAGTGTTGGTCAATAAACTAACAACTTTAAACCATGAATTCCATGTTTTGTTCTTATCATCCTTCTATAAGCTGATATTTGGTAATTTTTAGCTATATTAGTTGGATTTATGGTGCATAGGGTAGCAGTGTTCTTTATGTGTCACTTTTTTTCGTTTATCAAGAGCCATTTAACTGATCTTTGAAACTCAATTAGATTAGATCAATAATAAACCCAAACAAAGGTTGGGGTCGATTCCACAAGGAGTACGCGCGTTTCAAGATGTCAAGAGTGTGAGAATCTAAAAATTTCCTAAGCTTATCTTCAAATAAAAGAGTGATTGAGTAATTAAATATAAAACTAGACTGTTTTCTAAGCTAGGATTTAATCAACACTAAGAGTGCAATAACAATATTTTGTTTTTCAATTAACAGAGGGACCGGGGTTGTAGCCTCAATATGGCATGGCTAGTTCATGAACACAAGTATCTTGCTCAAATGCATAAGATCAATGAAAATGATCCAATTGATAATTACTTACAAGAATTTTTCAACTCTAGCAAGCTAATCCCAAAAGTTCTTCCAAACTAAAAGGAAAATATTAAGACCCAATTGATAGACCCAAATAGGAATCTCTCTATTCCTAGTTCGACTTCGTTAATCAAGCACAATTAATTCCTTAATATACTTGATTCGTTGCTACTTGTTAAAAACCCAATCCAATTTTCACCTTTCCGAGCAAGAAATGAATATATAGGGCTAAATCTAGTGTTTGCAACCACCAAATTCACAAATACGAATGTAAACAAGTAGATAATCACAATCCAAATAACTATAAGCAATAAACTAGTATTCAATCACATAAAAACCATAAGAGTCTACAACCCTAGCTAATAGGTTTGGCTACTCATACTAGAAAAAGAAAATACAAGATTAAATGTAATAATAAACATAGTTAAAGATGAAATAAAGAAGAAGATTCAAACTCTATGGTAAAAATCTCTTAATCCTTCCCTGGCTAGAGATACTCCACCCAGGCTTGTAAATTCCAAAAACTGCTCCAGAAAACGACCAATTTCTTATTTATATAACTCTAAAAAATCTGGACAAAGATGCCCTTCCGCTGCCAATTTCGTGGAGCAAAATCGTGGAGACATTCCAATTTCCGTCTCCCCATTTTCATTTCATGGAGCCGAAAATTTCGTGGAGTGAGACAGACTTGCTCCTCTTTTAGACTTAGCCAAATTCAAGCTCTTCTACCCTCAGAATCGGCTCCTCGAAAACTAAACTTGGGCACCATTTTTGTGACTTCTCAATCTTTACTTTTCTCATTGTTTTTTGCTCCAACTTCCATCCTTTTTTTTTTATCATTCTTGATCAAGTACTTGATTGATAGACTTCTTTAGCTCCAAATCCTGAAATTCACCAATTTAAGTTAGTTTAGGTTATTAAATTATACTCAAAGACACTTAAAACGCAAGAAAAAGGTAATTCATATGTTGGTAATTTGCCAACTTATCATTAGATCATCTCAATAAAATTTATGTTTAAATATTCAAAAAATATACAATAAATACTATAAGTTGTAATTCTTCTCATATTAATATGATGAAAAATTACATATTGAAGTGTTGTTCAAAATTCATATAATTTATATCTCTAAAAGCAAAGAAAAATATCAGATGAATAAAAACATTTATGTAATTTCTAAGTATATAACTTTTATTTTAAAACATAAATTGATACTCCTATTGAATCTACTCAAAAAAATAGACTAAAGTTCATACTTCTAATTCCCTCATTTTTCTTGAAAATGAATGAGAAACTGTACATCTTTCAAATAATATTTCTGTATTTATCCGATTAATAATCATATAGAGCTGAGAAATAATTTACTTGAAATATTTTTTGTTTTCATCTATTATGGAAGCACTCTTGCTGCTACGATGAAGTTGATGAGAAAGAACTCCTTCCTATCCCGTCCACTTTAATTAGAATTACCTATCAATCAGCTAAAAGAGAGGGATGAAAGCGAACATCATAGGGGATTGTAGGCTAAGCAGTTATTTCTTGATAGAAACTAACATGCGGATGAATCTTGCCATTTTTGGAATAATTGAGGGATGTTTTCTGTTAATTACAATAACATAAGGATGTACTTTAAGTTTAGGGTATAATTGAAGGATGTTTTTGGCAACAAACTCGGTTTAGTCATGTGATTGTTTCTGGCCAGGTTGATAATTATAGATCTGATTGGTGTAAGGTATGAAATTTAAAACTTCTTGATTGCGTTTGGAGTTCTTTTTGGGGTGCGTAGGTACATTTTGTTCATACGTTCTCTTTTTATGTTTGGGGAAAGTGATGTGTTCTGGAAATTTGAGGAGTGCACTGGTGTCCTGTTAATGATGTACTTCCTTTTCCTGTTAAGTTTAGGGTATAATTGAAGGATGTTTTTGGCAACAAACTCGGTTTAGTCATGTGATTGTTTCTGGTCAGCTTGATAATTATAGATCTGATTGGTGAAGTTATGAAATTTAGAACATCTTGATTGCGTTTGGAATTCTTTTTCGGGTGCGTAGGTACATTTTGTTCATACGTTCTCTTTTTATGATTGGGGAAAGTGATGTGTTCTGGAAATTTGAGCAGTGCACTGGTGTCCTTTTAATGATGTACTACATTTTCCTTGGTGCGAACTAACAGTTACTTAAAATAAAAAGGAAATAGTCCTCTTGTGGTTTGTAATCTAGCTTTTCTTGTCATTTCGCTCTTGAACGTTCCTAGCTGTTCTTGTTTCTGTGAACTGGCAAGTAGTCATTTAGTTTGTTGTAATCTATTTTATCTAGTCTATAGCGAGAACACTACGGTGTTAATCTCGGAGGGAGAGTGGGTTGGTTGTGGATTCAGCCTCTGACCAGTTGTGGATTCAGTTGCATCAAGGAATATAGTTCTAAGCAAGAGTATTTTTTTAGCTGTTGTGGTTTGGTTATTTTATCCTTACTATTTGTAATTCGTTCCCATTGGTTTCGGTATTATGGTAATGCATATAGGATCCTTCAATTTCCCTATGCCTTTATGTTCATAAGAAATAAAGGCAGTTTTGGTATTTTCTTTTGCTGATGCTCTGCAATTATGGTGATTAAGTGGCTAGGGAGTTTTGTCATGTTATCTTGTTCAATTGTTTTGGAAATGCTATTATGTTTTAGAATTTTTCCGTCATAGTTTATATCTTTGGCCTTTTATGGGGCTGTAAATTGATTTTTTTGTGCATTATGAGACGTAGCATAGATATTTTTGAACATTTTCTATTATTCATTATAGAGAGGGGGATGAAAATGAGGATATGCATTCAGGTTCTGGGTGCTTTTTGAGACTACTTGGTTGACATATATTGTTGTGTTGGGCTTGATTCCCTGTCTTATCTTTAACACTGCATTTACCTTGCCTTTTTTGGTTTCACCGGGTTATTTTTATAGGTGTGACTGTGTACAAAAATAGATGTTTGGTTGCTGCAAGTTATACTGTGATATTCTTAGTGATAACGGAACAAGATTGATTAGCGTATCTTTTGGTGTTTGTGTCTGCGAAAAATTAGTACGTCTACTCATATTGGTTTCCTTTGGCTGAAGATAACTTTTTTTCCCCTACAAGTTGAAGCTTCCTTGAGACTGCTTGTAACATGAAAATTCTGAACTGGCACTTCTCTCTGTTTCTCTAGTGTCGTGCTGTTATATTCATCCACATGTTTATGTTCTTTCCACACAGCCTTTTTTTTGTTTGTTATAAGCACCAAAGAAAGGGGTCTGCGCACCAATATCTGCTATAGAAGGATTGATGCATAACAAATGAGAAGCTATCCAACTTCATTTGCTTTCTAAGGAGACATATTCTGTAATGATGTTGCGGATGTTCGTCTCCAGTTCTGAAGTTGTTGTTTTTTGTGCTCCTATTGTAAGTGTTTCCGCCTTCTAGAATAAGAAGGTTGTCTGTTCTCTTGTACATGATGCTTCGTTCACTTTTTGTTCTGTCATTCGGTGGAGAACAGGTTGTCTGTTCTCTTGTACATGATGCTTCAGTCACTTTTTGTTATGTCATTCGGTGGTGTTCTCCCGCATTGCAGATGGTAGAATCTTTGGACTCTTTTTACCTCTATTAATCTGTAAGCATATGCTTTTGCTTATTCTCTGGCTTGTCTAGTCTTGGTACATGTTGGAGGAGTTTTTGGCACTTGGTAAATATTACTTCCAGGTTTTAAGGTTTATAGTCTCCATCCCGCCTTTTCTTTGAATTCTGGTTAGGTCTGACATACAGTTTCTTAAGGGATATGGGTTGTTATCCTCCTTTCTTCCATGATTTCGTTTACGTGAAAAAGGTGTTAGGTTTTGGTTTGCACACAGCTTGCTTAGGTCTTCTATTTATAAATTAGCAATCTATGTGCTTTGAATTCTTTTTTAGATTCACGTTCTTTTGTGTGTTTGTCATCATTTTTTCAACTAGTTGCTTTATATATAGTTTATGTCCGGGGCTGCTTTCTTCATTTGGTTCCAGGTGTTATGGTGATACCATTTTCCTTAGTTGATCAATCTTGATGTTGCTTTCATTTGTTGTGTATTTATCTGTTATTTTCAGGTTTTGATCTTGGGCAGTGTGGTGTGTGCTTTGTATTGTTTGGGATGTTATGTTTGTTAGAATTGGAGGGTTGTTATCCTCATTTCTTCCATGATTTCGTTACGTGAAAAAGGTGTTAGGTTTTTGTTTGCACACATCTTGCTTAGGTCTTCTATTTACAAATTAGCAATCTATGTGCTTTGAATTCTTTTTTAGATTCACGTTGTTTTCTGCGTTTGTCATCATTTTTTCAAGTAGTTGCTTTATATATAGTTTGTGTCCAGGGCTGCTTTCTTCATTTGGTTCCAGGTGTTATGGTGATACCATTTTCCTTAGTTGATCAATCTTGATGTTGCTTTCATTTGTTGTGTATTTATCTGTTATTTTCAGGTTTTGATCTTGGGCAGTGTGGTGTGTGCTTTGTATTGTTTGGGATGTTATGTTTGTTAGAATTGGAGGGTTGTTATCCTCATTTCTTCCATGATTTCGTTACGTGAAAAAGGTGTTAGGTTTTTGTTTGCACACATCTTGCTTAGGTCTTCTATTTACAAATTAGCAATCTATGTGCTTTGAATTCTTTTTTAGATTCACGTTGTTTTCTGCGTTTGTCATCATTTTTTCAAGTAGTTGCTTTATATATAGTTTGTGTCCAGGGCTGCTTTCTTCATTTGGTTCCAGGTGTTATGGTGATACCATTTTCCTTAGTTGATCAATCTTGATGTTGCTTTCATTTGTTGTGTATTTATCTGTTATTTTCAGGTTTTGATCTTGGGTAGTGTGGTGTGTGCTTGGTATTGTTTGGGCTGTTATGTTGTTAGAATCGGACTTTAATGAGATGATAGATGCTAGTATTTGCATTGGGTACAAGTTCTGGGGATTTTCATTTCCTTGGAGAAATTCAGTTTTGCATGTTACTGTATTGCCTTCATTTCTTGTTGTCCGAGTGTGTATGTCCTAGATTTTGTTTGTGAAATTATGCCCTTTGATCCGAGAGTTTCTTGGTAATTCTATGGTCTTCTATGTTTGTCGGATTGTTGGTAGAGCTGCATTTTGTTTTGTTGCTCAATAGTCATAGTTATGGCATACTTGGTGCATGGTTCATTGTTTTTGTGTGGAACCCTTGTAACTCCGCCTGTCAAGTCACAGCCGGTCCCAAGCCCGGAAAAAGGAAGAGGGCAAGTATCAATTGTGAGGAGGTAGTCATTGGCTGTGGCTGTCGCTTTTATGTACTGTTAAGTTTTAAGGTTTATAGTCTCCATCCCGCCTTCTCTTTGAATTCTTGCTAGGTCTGAGATGTTCCCTTTGAACACGTATGATGACATACACCTTAAGGGATAGGGTTGTTATCCTCCTTTCTTCCATGATTTTGTCTACGTGAAAAAGGTGTTAGGTTTTGGTTTGCACGCAGCTTGCTTATGTCTTCTATTTACAATTTAGCAATCTATGTGCTTTGACATCTTTTTTAGATTCAACGTTCTTTTGTGTGTTTGTCTTCATTTTTCCAAGTAGTTGCTTTATATAGAGAGTTGGTGTCCGGAGCTGCTTTCTTCATTTGGTTCCAGGTGTTATGTGATACCATCTTTCCTAGTTGATCAGTGCTTTCCTTTGTTCTGACTTCTGTATTGGACGGTGGCCGGTATTGTCTGGGCTTGTATGTTGTTAGAATTGGACTTTGATGAGATAGATGCTAGTATTTGCACTGGGTACAAGTTCTGGGAATTTTCCTTTCCATTGCGAAAATCAGTTTTGCATGTTACTTTATTGCCTTCATTACTAGTTGTCTGAGTGTGTATGTCCTAGATTTTGTTAGGAGGAAATCATCCCCTTTGATCTGAGAGTTTCTTGGTAATGCTATGGTCTTCTATGTTTGTCCTTGGATTATTGGTAGAGCTGCATTTTGTTTTGTTTTGTTTTGTTGCTCAGTAGTCATAGTTTTGGCATACTTGGTGCAGTGTTTTTGTGTGGAACCGTTGTATCTCCGCCTGTTAAGTGACAGCCGGTCCCAAGCCCCGACAAAGGAGGGGGCAATTATCAGTTGTGAGGAGGTAGTTATTGGTTTCTTCCTCCTCTCTGATTTTGTGAGTTTCTTGCTAATTTAAGTAGCCAAGGTCTTCTATGTTTGCGCTAAGATCATTTGTGGAGTATTATTTTATTTTAATCTTACTCAATAATAACAAAAGTGGGTATAGGTGCAACTTTTCCTGCGTGGCTTGTTGGCCTCAAATCTACCAGTTCTAAGCCTTGAAAAAGGAGGTGGCAAAGTGTTCGAGGGATATTGCTTCTCCTGTGCACTTAAAGCTGTTGGTGAGTTTTTACTGCTAGCTTTCGGGACGGTGTCCGTCATTCTCAACAAGGTATATGTTTACTTATTTTGTTCTTATTTTGAGAGACTAATTTCATGTGCAAATTGTGCGAACCTAAAATACTAGTAAATGAACTACTGGATTTTGAGAGCAATGCCGAATATGTTTTTCCAGGGTTATGCTTTTGCAGGGTTAGTAGGCATTTTTATCACATATGAGGGGTTGATTTGTCAAGATGGGCATTGTATTGAAAACAATATGCTTAAAGTGGTGAAATGTGGCCTAATTGGGGTTATTTTCAGTCTTATTACAGTAGATATTATTTCTGAATGTGGGTCTTGGAGAATTTTGAGGAATATAGGGGTGCAATTTCAGAGCAATCCTGCATCTGATTTTGTCAGTTTATTAGAACACAAATAGTTGGCAATGATAAGTAGAGCTGATTCTCTCTCCTCTTTCACTTAAGGTATCCTTCTACTTTCCATATTTAGCAATCAAGAATTACAACACAGATACTTGGCAATGAAATGTTGAGCTAATCCCTCTCTCCTCTTTCCCTTGACGTATCCTGTTATTACTTTCTATATTTACTACACTTTCAGGGCTGTGGCTGTGGCTTTTACGTGCCGTCAGGTTTTAAGGTTTGTAGTCTCTATTCCGCCTTCTCTTTGAATTCTAGCTAGGTCTGAGATGCTCCCTTTGAACTTGTTTAAAGACATACAGTTCCTTGAGGGATACGGGTTGTTATCCTCCTTTCTTCCGTGATTTCGTTTACGTGAAAAAGGTGTTAGGTTTTGGTTTGCACATAGCTTGCTTAGGTCTTCTGTTTACAAATTAGCTATCTATGTGCTTTGACATCTATTTTAGGTTCACGTTCTTTTGTGTGTATGTCATCACTTTTCCAGGTAGTTGCTTTATTATAGTTTGTGTCTGGGGCTGCTTTCTTCATTTGGTTCCAGGTGTTATGTGATACCATTTTTCCTAGTTGATTGCTTTCATTTGTTCTGTATTTGTCTGTTATTTTTCTGGTTTTGATCTTGGGCAGTGTGGTGTGTGGTTGGTATTGTTTCGGCTTTTAGTTGTTAGAATTTGACTTGGATGAGATAAATGCTAGTATTTGCATTGGGTACAAGTTCTGGGAATTTTCCTTTCCATGGAGACATTCTGTTTTGCATGTCACTTCATTTCCTTCATTACTAGTTATCCGAGTGTGTATGTCCTAGATTTTGTTAGGAGGAATTTATCCCCTTTGATCTGAGAGTTGCTTGGTAATTCTTTGGTTTTCTATGTTTGTCCTGGGATTATTCGTAGAGCTGCATTTTGTTTTGTTTTGTTGCTCAGTAGTCTCAGTCATGGCATACTTGGTGCATTATTTTTGTGTGATACCCTTGTAACTCCGCCTGTCAAGTCAGCCGGTCCCAAGCCCGGGAAAAGGAGGAGGGCAAGTATCAATGGTGAGGAGGTAGACATTGTTTTCTTCCTCCTCTCTGATTTGTGAGTTTCTTGCTAATTTAAGTAGTCTAGGTCTTCTATGTTTTCCCTAATATCATTTGTGGAGTATTATTTTATTTTCATCTCACTCAATAATAACATAAGCGGGTACGGGTGCAACTTTTCCTGTGTGGCTTGTAGGCCTCAATTCAACCGGTTCTAAACTGTATGTGAGTTTTTTCATGTGCAAATTGTGCGGACCTAAAATACTAATAAATGAACTTCAGGATTTTGAGAGCAATGCCGAATTGGTTTTGCAGGGTTTAGTTGTGTGCGCACATTGTATTTGATTGATTGTTGTTGTGGAATTTGAGATTTGGATTTTAGCTGATATTTATTTTATGACTTGAAATTACATCATTGTCGAGTTTTACTCGATTTCAGGCAATTTATTACATATGAGGGGTTGATTCGCCAAGATGGGCATTGTATTGAATGCAATATGCTTAAAGTGGTGAAATGTGGCCTAATGGTCTGACTTGAAAGTAAATCATATATATATATTACTAAAAGTGGGAACAAAAAAAGTTGAAAGTTGAAATACCATTTTGCCCCTACACTATATTAAAATATTATAAAATATTTAGTTAATTACATGTTTAAATATTAGTGATAATCAAATATTACATTGAGTAAATGGAGAGTTAATGAGTTCAAAGGAGGATTGTTTACTCTTCCAGATTTTAATGGAGGTTCATTGCATATATTTAATATTCTTAAAGTTGTTCTCTTTTATCTATTTTGGCCCTTTGAAACCTTCAAATAGTATTTAATTTAAAACTTTAAGATGTCTTTTGGTATTCCTCTATTTTTATCTATATAAATTCATCTTTTTTGTTTCATGAAACTCACGTCCAAAATTATCCTTTTCGTTTTATAGTTAAAGTAGTGAAGCCATCAACATCTAAAGTATATGATATATTTACCTTAGCATGATTATATATCACTTTACGAAAATAAAGTGATTTTTCTATTTGATTCATGCTTTAGTTTGACTCGATGGAGAAGACTTTTGATTTTTGATTGGATATGAGAGAAGGTGTCACCAAAAACTTGGAAAATTATGTACCGTTTTTGTATTTCTTTTTTCATTTATATAATGTTATGATTAAAGTCTTAAGAAGGATGTGTATGTTATTTTTTTTATATTTCTCTATTAGTCTTCTTTAATTTAATTTTCTATAAATTATTATCATAACATTTATTTGAGATTATTGGATTTTAGTACTCATTACACGCATGTTTTCATTGAATTTTAATCATCCTAACGAATTTATAACATATTGCATGAGACACGCGTGCGTTGCACGTGTCCAGAAACTAGTTTATTGAAACGGACAGATTATATTGACGGAAGTCATGGTTCAAGTCCAGGCCTCCTGGGTATATTGACTTCACGAGTCCGTCATGGGTCCCACCTCACAACGTTTTCTGCGGAAGAGTGTATACCGGTAGGGTCATTAGCCATTGCATTATATCGCATAGCATTGTGTTGCATTTTATCATTGTTTTGCTTTGCATTGCTTCTTATTGACTGTCTTATATTGAACTGCAGGGACATTTTCTGAGCACAGAGTTTATACCATCCTTTGTACGGTATAGCTATTAACTCTGGCTCGGTTGGCCTATGATGCCTACGGAGTATGCATGATTTTGTACTCATACTACTCTTGGTGCATCTTTTTGAGGCAGATTCCGGTGCTAGTGGACTGGTTTTTGTATTGCATCTTTCTGGTGAAGGACGCAGAGCACAAGATTATGTATGTGGACTGGCTCCGCGGATTAGAAAATTGGAGGAAAGAGATTAAGATATGAATGCACTTGTGTTGGAGGGCAATTCTGATCATTAAATTTGCCATAAGATTTATATTAAGAAACTTTGAGGGTATGGTATGAAGTCTCTGCAGGGGAGTTTAAAGCTACTTCACTAGTCTTTTTTTTTTTTTCATTTTGCAATTGTGTTTAGGTAAAAACATAGTTATTAGCAATAAATATGAACCTTTTGGTACCATCAAGATTATGCATTTTATATATGACTAATTAGATGAATGAATTTAGGATATAAACTCCAAAAAAAGGGATTCCTCTATGTGCTGGTCCGGGGAAGGGTCTATTATACGTAGCTTATCCTGCTATATTTGCACTAGGCCTGGGCCTTTTGGAACTAGGAAATGGTCATATAGACATGGGATATGCCAAATGCAGATGGACAGACAGACAATACTCGCTCTAAGCTGCACTTTATTATAAACCTCAGCAAGCCTATATGATTTTCCCAATAGGAAACTTCACACCTGGACGTTCAAATAGTAAAGCACCCTCCTCCATAGATTTCCCATCTCCAAAAGTAGAATCTATTGCAAAGATCGTGACATAATCAAGACAAGGACCAGGATCAAAGACAATATATGATGAAGTCACCTTGCTTTATGGACTAGACCAAACATAGCAAACAAGAGCCTAACAGCTGAAGTATATGGTCACTGCTTGGAGGAACTTACAGCAATTTACCTGGAGTACTTCCTCCATTTTCTCCTCACTTCCACACCCTCTCGAGTTAGACGACAAGAAACTAGGAAGATTGCACTCCTGCCTAGTAGCAACCCAATTACATTTGTGTAAGCTAAAGTAAAGGTAAGGCGACACTCTAGTTTGTTTATCCCCACACATTTCTTCAAGAGAATTATGCTAACAAGGAGTAGTCTGATCCCATAAGACACCATCAAATGGATATTCAGTTGCCGCAGTTTGCATACTCACATTCAACATTACAGTACCTTGGCTAGAAAAAGGAGCCAGAAAAACCCAATGTATCCCAATTAGGACATTTATCAAACAAAGCTACATTATCTCGTGGATTGTCCTCCTCCTCAGTATTAGATTCTTTCGTATTATCTAACATTGCAGTAGGCACCTTGGTATTCAAGCTGACATCTTTACAGAAGCTATCGTCGCACTGTAGTTGCAATGTTTTTCTCCCTCATGGACAATAGTGTTAAGATCATGAATTTCAGAGCTCACAGTTGTGTGTGACATTTCATCGAACGCCTTATTTTCAGCATTGAAAAAAAGGTGCTGATACCAAATTCACTCCCTCTACTGACTTTGCATTCCTAGTATGAGGTGAGTCCCTGCTTTCAAGAGTCTCAGTCTCAGTATTACTTCCAGTAATCAATTCCAAGGAATCCACTTTTTATACGTCTCTGGCAATTTATCAAGCACATGGACCGCCATTGAGTTGCCAATTTCATAGGCAGAATCAAGGGCAGATGATGCTGGAAATGACTGGGAGACACCACAGCTGATTGTTAAACTATAGAGACAGAACTAACGCAGTCGAAAATGAACTTGTGATGAATTAGGTAGACTCCCCACTACATTGTTGTTGGTTTGTTGTTGAAACCGCTGAGCAAATTTACCCTTGAAATGCTTCCAATCCAAAATTAGCTTGTTGTGAAATAAGCTTCGTCATCAAGGTAGAATGAAGGAAGTGGAAGCCAGTCATTTTTGTCAAAGCCAAGGTTTGTGAAGTATAACTCGACCCGAAAAATCTTGCTCTCTTGGTTGCCGTCGCCGCTGAATCTAGGTAGAAACATCGCCGTTGTTGGAGTCCGATGGATGAAAGCGCCAATGTAACAAATCAGAATTCTTAACACAAATAATATTATACAATCCCTATTGTCTTTGGTTTCCCCTGGTGGTGGTTCTGAGCTTTAACTTTTTTGTTTCCCTTCGGGTGTGTAGTTTGTACGTCTTCCTTCTTGGGGGCTGTGATGTATTTTTCCTCTACATTGTGGGATGTTGGTTACCCATTTGCAATTGGTCGGTTGGTTTTAGTGGAATCGTTTGGGTACTCGATCATGATTTCATGTGTTGGAACTTGAAGTTATAAGTGTTATTTTTGGTGAGAGGTTTAGTCATGTGATTATTTCTGCTCTGCTATATAATTATAGATCTGATTGGTGAAGGTAGGGAATTTAGCACTGCTTGATCGTGTTTGGAGTTCTTGTTGGGGTCTGCAGGTACATTTGTTCATACATTCTCTTGTTATGATTTGAGAAAAGTGATGTGTTTTGGAAATTTGAGCAATGCACAGGGGCATCGGTTTGGACGTGTTGCTTCGTCATCTTCTTTTCATTATTAATACCCACCAATGTTTCTATTGATTTGACTATTGGTTTCTCCTATGGAGGTTTTTACCCATGTGTGGTCTGTGTTTTTATAAATGCATGAGTGGGCGACTCAGATTTCGAATGCAGTTGCTGTTACCTGTTCTATTTGTGCCAGATTTCTTGCTATAATAGAATCTTTCAGAGAGTCCAGAGATTCAATATTTATTGGAGGTTCGCCAAGACTGATGTATTTTGAAGGTATCTCAATTGGGTACTCATAAAATTCTTCTTCCAATCATACATGCTGCTTTACTTTCTTCCATAAGTTCTTCAAATTCGTGAGCTTTTATCGGTCACAATTCTGTAGTTTTTGAAGTCAAATGCAATAATTATTAATTACAATGCGCCTCGTACTTTTGGTCTTTCTGTTGTTTATCACTGCTTGATTTTTGATGAATAAAGTGCACATGGATCTAATAAAGTCAGTTACTGTTGTTTGTCTTTGGTTGTAACAACACTGTTCTATTGAGGTGCTTCTGGTTCTCCGTTATGGTGCAGATCTTGTCAGCTACTACAAAATAAGGTGATTCTCTCTCCCGTTTTTGTATGTATTAATTTCCTAGATGAAGGCAATTTTGGTATTTGGCTTTTACTGATGCTCTGCATTTATGGTGATTAAGTGGCTAGGGAGTCTTGTCATGTTATCTTGTTCAGATGTCCTGGAAATGCTACTATGTTTGAGAATTTTTCCTTCTTTCTGTGCATAGGTAATCTCTTTGGCCTTTTATGGGGCTTCAAATTGATTTTTTTTGGGCATTATGGGATGTGGATTAGATATTTGCAAACATTTTTTATTATTCAGTATAGAGAACTATAGTTCCATGTGGGGAAAATGAGAATATGCATTCAGATTCTGGGTGCTTTTTGAGTTTTCTTGGTTGACAGATCCTGTCATGTCGGGCTTGATTCTGTCTTACCTTGCCTGTTTTTGGTTTCACCAGGTTATTTTTGTAGGTGCGACTATGTGTGCGAAGATAAATGTTTGGTTGCTACAAGTTACACTGTGATATTCTTAGCGATAACGGAATGATTGATTAGCGTATCTTTTGGTGTTTGTGTCTGCGAAAAATTAGTACGTCTACTCATATTGGTGTCCTTTGGCCTGTTTTTTTTTTCCTGCAAGTTGAAGCTTCCTTGAGAGTGCTTGTAACATGAAGGGTCTCAACTGGCATTACTCTCTGTTTTTCTAGTGTCTCGTGCTGTTATATTCATTCATATGCTTATGTTCTTACCACTACCAGAGGCGGCCTTCTTTTAGGGGGACAATGTAAGCCTAATCTAATAATGTAATTTGGTGCTCTGGTATGTGTTATTTCTTCAGTCTGCTTTTACATTTTTTTTTTGTAGTTATAACACCAAAGAAAGGGGTATGTGCACCAATATCTGCTATAGAAGGATTGAGCCATAACAACTGAGAAGCTATCTAACTTCATTTGCTTTTCAAGGAGACAATTTCTGCAATGATGTTAGGAATGTTCATCTCCAGTTCTGAGGTTGTTGTTTCTTGTGCTCCCATTGTAAGTCTTTCTGGCTTCTAGAAAAAGAAGGTTGTCTGGTCTCTTATACGTGATGCTTTGGTCACCTTTGTTCTGTCATTTGGTGGTGTTCTCCCGCAATGCAGATGGTAGAATCTTTGGACTCATTTTACCTCTATTAATCTGTAAGCATATGTTTTTGCTTTTTTTCTGGCTTGTCTAGTCTTGGTTTATGTTGGAGTTTTTGCCACTTGGCTAATTGGGGGTTATTTTAGTTTTATTACTGTAGATATTATTGTTGAATATGGGTCTTGGAGTATTTTGAGGAATATAGGGGTGCAATTTTCAGTCTGTGTTTGCCCTAATATCATTTTATTTTCACCTCAACAATAACAAAAGTGGGTACGGATGCAACTTCTCCTGTGTGGCTTGTAGGCCTCAAATCAACCGGTTCTAAGCCTTGAAAAAGGAGGGGGCCAAGTATTGAAGGAATGTTGCTTCTCCTGTGCACTTCAAGCTGTTGATGAGTTTTTTCTGCTAGCTTTCGAGACGGTGTCTGTCATTCTCAACAAGATATATGGTTACTCATTTCGTACTTATTTTGAGAAACAAATTTCATGTGCAAATAGTACTGATCTAAAATACTAGTGAATGAACTACAGAATTTTGAGAGCAATGCGGAATTAGTTTTGCGAGGGTTATGCTTTCACAGGTTAGTTGTGTGCGCACATTGTACTGATTGAATCTCACAATTTATGGTATGTTATGTTACTGGTTCTTTTAAAATCAAGTATGATTCATTTGGTCCGGAAATAAGTTATTCGGGGATTAGTTACTGTATGATAAAAATAATAATATAATTTCAGGATAACTAATCTCGAAATAAGCTATTCTGCGATTTTTATTCTATCAAACCTAAGATAAGTTCATCCTATAATTAATCTCGAAGTGAGTTATGATTTATCCCTAGTACTATACGGGCTCTTAAATCACAAAGAATTCACGCCATTTTTTGTTAGCATACATAATGGGTTTTCAAGATGAGAAGACTTGGTTTTTGCCTACTTCTCGATATATTGTGTTAGGTTAGGCATAATTTATTATTTTTTCAAAATTACTAAATTTTGAAACTTATATTTCAACGATAACATACTCCATATAATTTCATAAAGTAAAGTGTGGAAAGATAAAATAAATATAAATCTTATTCTTCTTTTGAAATAAATAAAAAAAGCTCTATCACATAAACTCTCGATCTAGGAAAAAATAATCTGAAAAAATTAAATAATTTATAGAATCAACTCATTAGTATTAAATTGTGAATCTGGATCCACATTTTGATAAAATAAGTTAATAGTAACCCTTTTAAGCTGTGCGCCGTGCCATCATGATTATTCTCTCTTAGCCATCATTGTTCGCACCTCCTCCTATGCTTTTGCTTTTCCTACGTTTTTATTTTATTATTATCCAATATAACATTGTTTTGGCTGTCAGAGGCGGAGCTCGGTGGGGTTTTTGGGTTCGAACAAATTCAGTAGTTTTTTTTTTATTATAGATTTTATATTTGTACTAGGAAATTAAATAAATAAATATATTATAACTTGTGAAATGCTAGCAAAATTGATTGACGGTTCAGTAGTAAGGAAAGTACCTTGGAAATGCTTTTCACGCTAGAGTTGTGGTTCAAACCTTTTTTTTTTTAAACTCCAAGCCTCTTAATACTGGCTTCGCATTTGGCTATACTACTTTTCATTGGTACACTATATAATGTTAATTAGATTAAATAAATTACAAAAATAAATAAATATCACCCTTTTTTTTTTTATAATAACTTTTTAATTCACAAAATTTTAACTTAGTGTGTAATTAATAATATTCTCCCAAACTTCTAAACACACACTTTTTAATCCTTTTATGAGTCGGGACAGAGCTAGATAGAGCTCACGTGGAAAAAGGAAACAAGTAACAACATTCCATTTGAATCATCCCACCATTCCCGTAATATTTTATAGTCGTTAGAAGTCTTCAAATCTCCATAATACCCCTAAACTCTCATTTAACCTTCCGCTAAACAGCACTATAGTGACCAAAAAAACAACAGGGCTAAATTCGTCATTTTGTTTTCTGTATTTATAATCACGCTTCCACGCTCCCTCCCCTTTTCCCCTTTTTGCGGTTTTCTCTCACACAGACTGACTCTGTTTATTGTTTATTCACAGAGAGAAGAAGAATGTCTCTGCTCTAAATTATGGTTTTGGACCACTATATTGTTATACCTGCGTGGAGTTTTTCTTCTGCATTTTATTTTTCTGTGTAATTTGGAGGAATAGATGATTGTGGAGGCGGCGTTGGAGTTTTTCTTGCCGTCGTGGTGGGAGGTGCAAGTCGCCATCGCCGCCGCGTCCTTCGTCATACTCTCTTGCTGGTTCTTCAACCTCGGCGGAGATGAGACTGTTGATTATCGCGCTCGGGTTGCTGTTCGTAGTGACGTCATCAATGAGAAAATGGAGGATGATCCAGCATGTAGGACTAGTGTAAGTACAGTTTACTTTATATACATAATATTTTCCTTTCACTATTTCAAAATTATCCATCTCCCTGTATCACTATCCTGTTGTGAACAAAAATTGAGTTAGTTAAAGTGAGCATTAGATTTTGTAATTTGTTACGAATTTTATTCCAGTTAGGAAGGGACTTAAAAGTTAAGAAGATGAAGTAGAGATAACTGGTCAAACGTTCTCTATTCACACAGATTTTGATATAAAGTATCAATCAGTTGTTGAGTTGATCTAAATAGTCATGTGTCATGTGCTTATCGACGATGAAATGATAAGCTGAAATTTGATTTTGCATAGTATAATTGTCGTCTATCCGATGACGAAGTGCCATACAAAAGACTAATTAATCCTGATTTGGAATGACCAATATCAGAAGTTAACGTAACTTTATATTTAAGCTTTGGGGAATATAATATTCCTCACAGTTTTTCTTAAAAAAAAATACTTGGCAAATATTGAAAAGCATCCATAGTGTGTAGCACTATAACAAACTAAGGATTTAGTTGCAATAATATAATTGCCGCTATATCATATTTACTGGCAATAATACATATATGTATTTATAACTAACATTCTATAAATGTTGTTAAAGACTTTAGATACTTTGTATGCAATGACATTAACTCAATTGCCGCTAAATGTTTTTGCGACAATAAATATTGCCGCTAAAAGGAAAATCTATTGTGACTAAATGTCCCTTTGTTGTAGTGAGATGTAGTTCTTGGGAAGGAAATGTATGATTATGGGCATTTTGAAGATATGAGTTAGACTGGGTTCAGAACTTATAATAAAGTTAAGCAATATGTTATTGTACATTTTCCTGTCTATTCTTCGGAAGTTTTATAGGCCACACTACTTTGATCTTTGGTTACTCTTTTTTTTCTAGTCTAATCCTCAAAACTAAAAAATAACCGGTTGGGGGTTACTGAGAATATCCTTGGCAAGTCAAAAAAATAATAATTCAACTTGAGCGGAGAGATTAATTAATGCTCTATGGAGAGAGTTTATAAAACATATCAATTATCATGCAACTAATTCATGGATACTATTATTAGGTATAATACTGTAGCACTATCCACCGTCATTATTAGCAGTAAACTTCCTTAGAAAGGAAATTCTCCCTGATTGAGAATTTTTGAACTTATGCTTCGTTTTCATCATGTAATTTTCCACTTCTTTGACATGCAGTTGTGCACTTATTTTGTAGATGAGCCAGTTAAAAGGAGATCCTCAAACTACTTCTGCCTATGTAATCAAGGTATATTTGTATTCCATGTTCATGCACTTATAATTCATATATCTAGATTTGGTGTTGTACGACATTACTGTTACTTGAAGTGTTTATTGCACTAATTATTCATGTGATGGCCTATATCTGCAACTTGTAGTTGACTGCTACTCTTTCTTATATTTCAGGTTGAATTGTTAGCTGCTAAAAATCTTACTGCTGCTAATTTGAATGGGACTTCAGATCCATATGCAATCATCAGTTGTGGCTCACAAAAGAGATTTAGGTGATTATGTCTATTTTTATTATCCTATTGTCTTGGGTTGGTGGTATAAATAGTTTATCTTGTCTAGGTGTAGTTATGCATATGATTTTCTATTATTGTTGATTATATAACCAACTTGCATCATCAAATACCACATTTGTCATAATGTTGTTCAGAGGATATATATCTTTATACTCTTTATGTATAATAGATGATAAAACATTGCTGATGTTGATTTCTTCCATTATGATTGATATTCAGTTTTGCGTAGACAAGGATGCCTCTTTTATTTTGGTCAATCTGGAGAGAAATTTGAGAACCTTTTTATTCATCTTAGTCGCTTTCCTTTTATTGGAAGTGCATGCTAGTCTAGCCTTCTACCAGATATGATTGTGTTTTAGGTACTTGTGATCTTTGATTTTTTATCAATTTATTCTTATGGGAATTAACAATAATATGTTCAACTATGATGACGCTCATAATAGTGTCCAAATTAGATGAACTCCGTTTGACATAATATAAAGGAGAGAACAGATAAATAACTTTTTATATTTATGTTGTTGGTTAGTCTTAATTTTGAGACCATCTTTTTCTCCATTAGATGTATATTGGTAGTTGAAAGTCAAGGTCAACTGTGAGATAACCTTCTTTTTTGGTGGATTGTTGTCAACAATATCTGCAACGAGGCTTGGGGAGTTCCAGAAAGTTGTGATACAATATGTTCAGTTGCTTATCGCTCTTGTATTATACACAAGTTATATTCTTCTTAGTGTTGCAGTTCAATGGTTCCTGGTTCAAGAAATCCTATGTGGGGGGAGGAGTTCAACTTCTCTGTTGATGAGCTTCCAGTAGAGGTAGCTGTCCAGAAAATCTTTTGACATAAAGCACAAACTTAGTGCAATGTGTGTTCTGTAATCCTCTTCAGATTTTGTTTGATGTATTTGTCGTTTGATTATTTTAACATTTAATATTACATTGGCTTCGTGTTTTATTTTCTTTCATAATAATTCATTTACTTGATTGTATGACAGATTAATGTGACAATATATGACTGGGATATAATTTGGAAAAGTGCTGTTCTTGGTTCAGTGATGATACCTGTTGAAAATGAAGGTCAAACTGGTGCAGAATGGCATACCTTGGACAGGTCATCAGGACAGGTATTATTGATTACTTATACCTCTTTGCTTTCAATAAATGCAATGTTTTCTCTTTGGTTGTTTTAGAGGTTAGCTTTTACAAAATTATGGCGGTTATCTTTTTTCTTTTTCAGGTTTATCTTCATATTAAAACATCAAAACTCAATGTCAAATCTTTAAGGTGCTCCTTTTCTCCCCTTATTGATAGTGCCTTAGGCTATTTCTTATTTGAATTTGACTGTTGTTTATGGGACTAGTATCAGTTATTAGAATACATGATAAGCTATTCGTCCTCTCATAGGGTTCCTTCTTTTTGGTCCACGGTGGCAACGTCAGAATGTACATACTCTTACTACGAGTTGAGTTGGGTATTTACGTGCAATTAGGAATTTTATGATAGTGTTTCCTATCAAGAATGTGTATCATCGTGGCTATGAAGAAAACAAAACAGTTAAATTAATCTTCCTTTCCCCCACCCTCCTAAAATTTTGCTTCTTATGTGAGCTATTATAAAGCATGTTGTAGCTCGAGACTATAGTACAATCGTGAAACATGAGTTTGTACATAGAATAAAATGTACCATGACCAGCTCCTTTATAAGTAATTTTAATTGTTTGGGGAACTTGAATCCATTCTGGGTAGCTTATGCCTGTTAGCGATTAGCATTCAACAATATCTTTCAGTAATACAGTTCTAGAATATAGGAATTTAGGGGAGAGTACTTCCTCTCCTGTACATCTCATGTTTTAATAGTTTGAAAGGACATGGATCTGATAATACACAAGTGATAGATGTTAAGTATTTCATGCTTACAACAGGTAGGTAGGAAGAAAAGTGTGGAATAGGGAAGAAGTAACCAGGTAATGAAACACCTCCTCACTTAGTGAGAAAAGGGGGAAGATCAAGAGCGAGGCATCAGTGCTGATCCTTTAATCATCAGCTGGTAACCATGTGATAAGATATATTTATTCTAGCTTCATTTTCTATGTTTAGATGACACTTATAGTTCAGAAAAAAGAAAAAAGTTAAAGCAACATTACGACTTACGAGCATTACTACACTCTGTGAAGTGTCACATGGGATTTGTTTTAGGATCAATTTTTGTTTTTATTGTTAGAAGATTTTTGATTCGTCAGAGAGAAATTTACGTAAACCTTCGGGTGGATCACTGTTCCATGAAAATATTAATATTCATCGTAACTAGAAGATAATCTTATTCCCCTTCTTCATTGGTTGGTTTAGAGGTTTGAATGGCTACGCTAATGCTCGTAGAAGGATCACTTTGGATAAACAAGGACCTACCGTAGTTCATCAGAAACCTGGGCCTCTGCAAACGATATTTGATCTCCCTGCTGATGAGGCAAGAGCTAATTTTTTACTGATAAATTACTCTTGGATTGGAAGAACTTTAAGTTGGAAAGTTTGGACTGTTGTGAGTCTGTTGCTAATCATTGTAGTTTTTTCAGGTTGTTGAACATAGTTATTCATGTGCTCTCGAAAGGTCATTCTTGTATCATGGCCGTATATATGTCTCAACATGGCATATCTGCTTCCACTCAAATGTATTTTCAAAGCAAATAAAGGTCAGATCCATCTTTTGATTGTACTTCCCAAGTTTCAACTTTGTGAATCTGCTTTTATATGAACTTTTCTAAGTTAAATGCTTATCAATTTGATTTATCCACTGAATATCTATGCCATCAAGAATTCTAGTTCAAAATTTTATAATGTCACCTTACCTATGGATATCTTGAAAATTGGAGCATGGTTTATGGTTTATGGGGGGGGGGGGGGGGGGGGGGGTGGCAGATAA